>CAJQZN010010712.1:0-29199 GCA_907164685.1 Colias eurytheme | reverse complement strand
TGCGTGTAGCGGAAATAATCAAGGTTGTCCTCAGATTCTGGAGCATTTTATAATGCCAAAAAGATGCGCACTCCATTTTAAAATAAAGTTTGTACGGGGCAGTTTTCTTGTTGAAATACTTCCACCAGTTTATCCAAATTGGTAATTTTCTCCAATGCTCTAGTAACACTTTTTTTTCTTTTTTTAAATCGGCTATAAATAGAAATGATCATAGGGTAGGGACAAGTATTTCCAGTTATATAAGTATTTAAAAATTTACACGTTTTAAAGGAAACATATATAATGTCGTTTTATTTTAAAACTAGCTTACCGCCCGCGGCTTCGCCCGCTTTGTCTTAAACCTAATAAATTATATACTAAAACCTTCCTCTTGAATCACTCTATCTATTAAAAAAAACCGCATCAAAATCCGTTGCGTAGTTTTAAAGATTTAAGCATACAAAGGGACATAGGGAAATAGGGACAGAAAAAGCGACTTTGTTTTATACTATGTAGTGATATAACTAAAATAGATAATCCAGAATTAATAATATACTATAATTGAATAATTGCTTAATAATTATAATTTTTTTGTCAATAATTGACTTTATACAACGTACTGATAACCGTAACTCACGCTTGACCCTGCATTAGCTCATATATGACTGTACGCTGCGCACTCTTCGCGCTCTACTTCAAAAACGGTTGATCGTATAAAAAAAAAGTTTAGACAAAAGTTGTAGAGAATTTTATACTCTACAACTTTCATAATAGGTGAAAATATCATTTTAGCAATAGGAACCGAGATATTCGCGAAAAATCGTTTTTTGTGACCTTTGACCTTCAATATCTTAAGACGCGGACACGATAGCATTTGTGACTTTTGAGACAATATTTAGGGTACCAAAACAAAGGTTTTTACCAATTTCCAGCTTATTATCTTTCATTCCGAGGTGAAACCCCTAATATGACTGGGCTATTAGAGTCCGCGCAGTCTGGCTGGCCGGAGTGGTTGCGTTCAGTAGTGCGCATCTTATCTGCACAGGAAATTATCCTTAATTTAAAGTCATTTTTTAACGCGTAATTTTTAAACTTTTGCCTTTAGATAGATCCATCAATCATCATTTTTTTATTGCAAGACGTTTTTTTCGTTGTTAAATAGGTGCCAGACGCAATTTTTAATTTCGTTTTTATAAAAAATTCAAATTATTTTAGAATGTCTGTAAATTTCATATTATGTTCTTCAAACATAATATAATCTAAAATTAATTAGCCAGACGCTAATTCGATTGTTAAGTATTAAATATGTACAAATAAAAACGTAGTGAAAGTAGGTAAGTATAACAATTTGATGATTGTGTATATGGAGAGATAGTTTAAAGTGCAAGAGAGATAGAAAGGGTCGGCCGCGAAAATTAAATAACAATAAAAAATAACTTCATTTTTTCGAAAATATACCTAAGATGCATAGAAATTGAATTGTTCCTACTCTAGGATTCCCTGTGTTGTGGGAACAAGTACCTTCCATTGGTACATTTTATTCCTTAGGCTAAAAAATAAACTATTAGGGTACATCAACAATCTTCTATACAAAACAATTTTTTTATTATTTATCTATTAAGTTATGGGTTTAAATGAAAACAGCGATTACATAAACTTATGTATATTGTTTCCAATAGCACATTGCCTAATACCACACATTACACACCGCGTACAAGAAGAAAAAGAACCACAAACAAAATACAGTGTTGCCAATACAAGTTAAATTTTCTAATATTAACTAGCGACCCGCCCGGCCCTGGCTTCGCACGAGTGCAATAATCGCTAAATACACTACAGAAAAACTGTGAACGTTGAATATAAAAACATAGCTTTCCGCCTGCGGCTTCGCCCGCGTTTTCAAAGAAAAACCCGCATAGTTCCCGTTCCCGTGGGATTTCCGGGATAAAACCTAGCCTATGTTACTCGTGGATAATGTAGCTTTCGAATGGTGAAAGAATTTTTAAAATCGGTCCAGTAGTTTATGAGCCTATTCATTACAATCAAACAAACAAACAAACAAATCTTTCCTCTTTATAATATTAGTGTAGATATAGCCGGGCGGCCGGCTGGTACCGCCGCAAACGCTACGTCCCGCAATTTTTAAATCTGTAATATCTTCGAAAATATTCACTTAAATCCATGTGTAAAAGGCCATATAGATCTATATTAAATGAACAATGTATTCAAGGTCTTTAATTGGTTAAGGATTAATGCTGTATTGGTTAAAATCGCTTCGAAAATTAGCCATTATTTGTCGTAAAAAGTAAAGATAAAAAAAGTTATTGTGGGTTATCCATAAGAGATAGACATATACCATCACGGACTTTTCTGTAGACCTTTTCAATGTAGTTAGTACATTAAGTATTTTGATAAAACTCGTAGGGTACCTCCGTTTGCACTGTAAGTGGAAAAATTGTAATTATTTACGTAATCACATTAGAAACCTCAAAAATAACAGTAGGTACTTCTCCACTATTTAATGGATGTTATTATACATATAAACCTCCCAATTGAATCACTCTATCTATTTAAAAAAACCACATCAAAATCCGTTGCGTAGTTTCAAAGATTTAAAGAGACATAGGGACAGAGAAAGCGACTTTTTTTTATACTATGTAGTGATGATGATAACAATATTAATTCATTAATCTTAATTCTTAATATATATACATAAATCTCGTGTCATAATGTTTGTCCTCAATGGACTCCTAAACCACTTAACCGATTATAATAAAATTCGCACACCATGTGCAGTTCGATTCAACTTGAGAGATAGGATAGTTTATACATGTAGGTACCACGGGCGAAGCCGGGGCGGACCGCTAGTATACCTACCTATATAACACTACCTACCTATATATTCATGCTAACTACTTTAGTTAAATTCAATACAAACTTAAACATGCGTGTGTGTGTGTGTTCACGTGTGTGTGTCGTGTGTGGTGTGGTGTGTGTGTGTTGTGTGTGTGTACGTGTGTACATCAATATTGAAACAAACTTTCTAGTTGTTTACAGATGATGGAATATTGGAAAACAATAACAATTCCTTAGACGATAACATAAATAATTCTGACAGTGTGAGGAAAGATGATGATGATGATGATTATGAAGATGGCTTTTTAAATTTAACAATGTAATTGTTTAACCTTCATTGATATAGTTTTTATTCCATTCTTTTCAATGTATGGTAACTTTAATTTATTTTTCACTTTTATGTTTTTTTTTTCATTTTAGCTTTTATTTATAAGAACAAGTGTAAATAATATTGTATTCTTGCAATAATTTCCTGTCGCATAGTTAAAATACACTAGCTGATGAGCTGCATGCTTCATTACTTTTTTTTATTTATACACATTATTTAATACTTAACAATCGAATTAGCGTCTGGCTAATTAATTTTAGATTATATTATGTTTGAAGAACATAATATGAAATTTACAGACATTCTAAAATAATTTGAATTTTTTATAAAAACGAAATAAAAAATTGCGTCTGGTACCTATTTAACAACGAAAAAAAAGTCTTGCAATAAAAAAAATTATGTCTGATGGATCTATCTAAAGGTAAAATATTAAAAATTACGCGTTAAAAAATGACTTCAAATTAGGGAAATTATCCTGTGCAGATGAGATGCGCACTACTAAACGCAACCACTGCGACCAGCCAGACAGCCCGGACTCTAACCGAAATAGCAAGAGGAACAGTATATCAAAGAACCAACTATACTAAAATGCTCTCTTGTCAACGTTGGTAGCTCCTATACGATTATTATTTGCATTTTGGATATTGTGTAAAATGTTGTATCCAACTTCATCTATCTGTAAAACATGAAAGAGCGATCAGACTCTAAAATAAAACATTCAAGATTGATATCATTATCACCTGATAAATGGTAAATTGATGATATATTAGATTTTGATTTGGCCCGCGGCTTCGCTCGCGTTTTCAAAGAAAAACCCGCATAGTACCCGTTCCTGTGGGATTTCCGGAATAAAAAGTAGCCTATATTGTCTTATTCTGGGTCTTCAGCTAAAATGATAACAAACATCCATCCAGCCATCCATCCATCCTCACAAACTTTCGCATTTATAATATTAGTAGGATGACTGAAAAATTTAAAAAAGTAAAAATATGACGAAAAGAAGATATATTTTAAAAATAGCTTTTAAATTAATTTTCAGTAGGTATTATGACTGGTAAATGCACAGTAATTTTTCAATCCAACATTTGGCCAAATATATTTTCCAGCCTTTTAAAGCATCTAGTGTTATTCTAACATGTAAATATGATTGTTCATAACAAACTTTATCATATTATATTCACGAAAGTCCTGTAAATTGGGCTAATCGCAGTCTTGGCGCACGTTCAAAACGCATAGTTCAAAACATATTTTTGTTTGAATGACGGTCTCGTGTTAAGCAAGCCAAATTAATGAAATTAAATGTAGTTTTAACGTATACAATATATACCTAAAAAACCATCTTTCTGCACCGCATACCTATTAAATTGACAAAAATATTGATAGAGTAGGTTTATACAATAATTGTAACCAATGAATTATTGTTGAAATATAAAACAACATTTTATTTCAGACCGCCATGCAAAAGGAAATTGTTTATTAAAATACATAATTTTAATACACTGCTTTAAATAACAGCAAAATTTCTATCCATCCCTAATTCTGTTCTCAATTCACAGAAACAACGCAATAATCCATACAATCTTTGCCCCGTCCATATCAAAAGCGCTAATTATCCGCTTTAACCAATCCCATAGCAAGCTACTTATGAACTAGGAGCTCTCGTAACAAACCCTAAAGCGCTTTAATACTGTGTAGCAACGTGATTGTGGTGCAGGCTATAACATTTCCTATCTATTCAATGACCGGAATATTGTTCTAGTAATATGCTGAGCTTTTACGATAACTGTGCTCGATATTGGCTAAGATACAGTTAGTGCTTGGAACGTATTTAGCGTTGATTGAGCTGACGTAATTAGTAAAATGATTCGTTTTCGGCAAACAATAGGTCTTGAAATTGGTTTGGACTAAAAAGTGAGCTGTTAGCTGTTCAATGTTCTATCACAAAATGATTTATACTTTTTCGTTTATTAATGATATAATTAGATTTTCAGTACATAATAATACACAATGTTTAATGCGACTCAATATAAAATTATATTGCATCGGAAATGTGAAGTTATTATTGTCCAAAATAGTGTGAAGTTATGAGGGTTATGAAATGTAAATTCGACTCATTGGTTGTTGAAATTTATTAAAACAATAAGCTCAAATATTATTTATTTTCCGCATTTCCATTTCGGTAAAATTCGTATTGAGGACACAAATTAAAAAGTAACCGAATAATAAACATAAACACAGAATTTTTGGAATCCCGAGATTACTAAGATTTTATATCATCTCAAACTTTAAACGTATACGTTAATAGATATATAAATGATATATAAAATGTTTGCGAATTCCATACTTTCATGAGTAGATAGTGCTTCGATTGCGGATAATGTGCATATGATGTGATAGCACTTGCAATCCGACCTCATTAGTGATAACTTCATTTGTGCACCCTTGACATGAAATGTGGTATCTGTAGGCAAAAATAAAATATTTCAACGAAAAATCCATCAGCTCTTTATAATGAACTAGTAGCTTGCTCTGGCTTCGTTTGCTTTATACTGAGATAAAAACTTGAATAATGTCTTTAAAAGTACAGTAAAAGATAGTTACAAATATAAGATAGTACAGTAAATGATAGTTTATGTCACTAGAAAGTATATGTTTTTTTATTAGTGAAATAATTTTCAGAACCGGTTGAGTAGTTTTTGTTTTTGATGCAAATACAAAAACTCTTATCTTTCCCCGTTAAACATAAATGGATTTCGAAGTAAAGTTATTGACATCATTAGCGCAAAGAACAATGAACAAATATAGATTGAGATAGACCAAGAGATAGACACTCATTATAGACACCTACCCATTATCTGATAACTACTTCTTAAAGTTACATTAAATCTTGAAACATGTAACACACAAGTTTAATGTCATAAATAAGATCAGACAAACAAGAACCTAACAAACAAAACTATAAAGTGCTATATTAACTTAGTCTGTCTTTTTGATTAAACTTCGTCCCTAGGTGAGGTGAAATTTATTTTATTTCCCTTTGATCTTAACGTCCGTCTTTATAGAAGCGTCTCTGAGGGATCGACTACTTCAGACCAATGTTTTAATTATTCTTAGTTTCTTTTTAAAACATTCTTAGTCTTGTATGGTCTAGCAGTAGTTAAAATGAATAGATTTAACTATCTACTTACTTGTAATAAAACTTGAATAGGTTTTATTTCATTCAAAGAACACCTTCTGTCAAAGAATCTCATAGTTTTTTATGTTTTTAGTTAATATAGGACGTCTTTAACATTAATAAAAATCGTATTTTTTTATGACATCTGTTTAGAGACAGTTTAGACAAATACCTACTGAAATTAAAATATGTATGTAATTGAAACTCTCACAAATTTTAATTTTAATTAATTGAAGTGGTATGTCAAAAAGACGAAGATGTAACGACCTTAATAAACATTTATTCAGCATTTCATTCATAATATTTATTTAATTAAGCTATCAAAATTTAAACTCCGCAAATAAATCTGAAATGAAAGTAATAGAGATATTCTTCCTTTTTTCGATAAGCTAACGTACGTTGTTTTTATTGTTATAATATTTCAATACCTACATTGGCCATAAATTATTGTCAGTAACATCACAATTTTTCATCACGCCGATATCGTCATAAAACTAGATAGTTGCCCACCTAAAATAATGTATGTACATTTTTTATTTTTTGATTCGATAACTCTATTATAGGGAATAGTTTTTGTATTAAATTATAGTTTGTAGGTGCTGTTTATAAATAAACTTAATACGTAATTAATCTATATTGGCGAAAAGAAAACGATTACTTACTTATTAATAGATATGTAGGTGTGTAACAAAATTTATGGAACTATTACAATCACAAATCAAAATTAATAAAATATATACTATAACTTGACTCTGTAAGTCTTTGGACCTTTGTTTGTTATAAGTATTTTATTTTAATGGGAAACTAACAAGTTTAAACGTTAATTTGGAAGGACTCAGTTGCCGCACCGTTAATAGGAAAATTAATAAAATGGCCTCAGAAATGCAGTCGGAAAGGCGGGAATTTTCATGTAAACAACGGATATAATTTTCGGGTTCGTTAATGAGCTCGGGTATTTAGTTTCGTATAAATTAGGTGCCGCTTAGTAAAGCTTACTTTGGGTTTAATTATATTACGTAGGCGAGGATTTACGTTGTCTTGAGGTGATCGAAGTTTGTGATACTCAATAATGTTTTGTTAACGAAATATATAAAAAACAAGTCAATAACTGCGTTAAAAACAACCGACTTCAAACTTGCAATTGCAACATTTACAAATACAGACAAAAATGCTCATAAAATAAAAACTACTGGGCCTATCCGAATAAAATTTTTATGGGACCAATTCGACACCATCCCGCATCGAACAAAAAAAGAATCACGTAAATCGGTTCAGAAACCACGGAGTAATCGGTGTACATACATAAAAAAAAAAAAAAACATACCGGCTGAATTGATAACCTCCTCCTTTTTTTGAAGTCGGTTAAAAATCTAGATAAGTGTCCCTATCTCTAGATTTTAAAGTATATAAAAATAAATGCTTTTGATATTAAATCTTGTATACAATATTCCAGAAAACAGTATTATATTTTAACAGTTCAGTCTATGATTTGAGCTTATTTATTATCAAACTAGTGACCAAAATACACATAGAATATTATTGTTTATCATATAATGTTTTTACAGACGATCAGGCACAAATTAGGTCACACTCTACAGGGGAATTTACAAAGCATGTGTCATCGGGTCGGGTGACTGAAGGCTGAACTCTATTTCTTTCTTTTTTTATAGTAGCTTTGCTTGCAGAGCTGTGACTAATTTTTAAGCCTATGAAGTTTCGAAAAATTTATTGGTGATGTAAATGTAGCAAATTTATAAAAGTTTTATTTGATAATAGTAGAATGTTAATGTTTCCAATAATAAGGTACATAAAAATTGTCGAAGTGGTAAAATGTTATGAAAACAAGAGATGAGAGAGTATATATTACATCTAAGGCAAATCTAATTGGTCTTGTAACTTTATATCTTGAACAAGATACAAGCACACAATATTTAGGCTTTGGGACAGAGCGTGGTTGGTAAACGTTTTATATTAGGTACCAGTAGAATAATAACACGGTTAGTTTCTCTATAACGAGTATACGTTTGCTTGAATCAGATAACCTACTTTTTGGTAATGGCCTAGTCTAAGCTAACTGTTAGCCTAACAGCAGACGTGATATCCCGAATCTGAAGATTTCCGCGTGGAATACCAAAGCGCTTGTTATGATGCTTCTAGAACATTCCAGCTCATTCTAATTTCTAGTCACACCTGCTGTAAAGAGAGCACGTGACTTCACATTAACTAAGTGGGCCTTTGCAACGACAGGGCAGGTACGGAATGGTTTTGGCACACGACCAAAGTGTACCTAGCGTGTAATTAAATGTGGCTTACTACCACAACTCACCAGATGAAACGAGATTTTAAAAACATTAAAGGAATTGGAGGTTCGGCATTCGGCGGTCATTTTGGTTGAAATGTGGCCACGTTTGCCGCGTGCTATGGATGTTACGGGCGTAATGTAATTATGATTTATTATGCTCTGCAACCATGCAGTGAAAAATGATGTTAAGTTTTAATGCATGACCGCTGGCGGCTCCTGACCCAGTGAAAAAATATAAAAAATACCCAGCAATGAAAAGTGCTATGTTTTTCCTGGAATATTTAATCATTCTCGTTTCAAGCTTTTTATTTAAAATGAGTTGAAATTTATATTTAACATGAAAGATAAAACTAACATGTAACTTCTAGTGAACAGCGTAGTTACATAAAATCCAAAGTGCCATAGTTTACCAGTGTACTTAACTGCATTAATTAGTCCCATATTTATAAATAACATTAACTCCTACGCTTTGAAAGTGTCAGCGAGAATTTTCATTCAAACTTCTAAGTACTAAATAGTGTTGACGTCTCTCCGGACATTTTTAAAACTGGGTCAAACCGGGATAGGAAGTTGACTGCGACCCGACTGTAAAAGATTAAGGTAAAGGTATTTTGCATTTCAACTATAATTTGCTGGAGGTTTTACTGTTTAAAAAAGATATTTCATTTCTTTTACAGAATGCTGTAATTTCCAGATGCGTTTTTTATGATTATTTTCTAAATTGCTCTTCAGTATAAACCAGCAGTTTATTAAATTATGAAACTGGATAATAAGCACACTTTATGTTTTGTTTCTTTTTATTCAGAAGACATATAAAATTTTAATTTTTTATTTGAAATGTTTAGCTGAAGAACCAAGATCATAATAAAACCATGAATTACATCATAAAACTCAGAAAACTTGTAACTGTATCGTATGAATAAATGTTTAAATGACTTGTTAATATCAAAACCGCCAGCGAGTTTTTGAAACGCACATAACTATAGTTCCAAAATAAATAACAACAAATCATAAGCTTATCCTTTATTTTCATCCAACCCAACACAACAAATATGGTTATGACAAACGTCGATTTCAAGAGTTACCTATTTTATTTTGTTGCAGAAATCTAAAATACTTTATATTACGTAAACATTGAATAAAGAAGATGTATAAATCATATGAGCAAGTCTAGACATCCATTTCACCTTAAAAGTCGGTTAACAATATACATTATTCTGCTTGAAACTTTGTCACAAATGTTATTCGTGACGATTTTGTTGAAGTGTTCACAAAGATTCGGTTATAGTTTGCAGAACTGTCTGAACTGGAGCAGAAGTATTGTCTTACATAATCATTAGAATAATTGTCCTCTACTGTTCTTAAATTGACACAGATATTCTTAAGATATATCCTAGATGTTGATATTTTTCTTGGTTTGCATGACTACGGTTAGAAATAAAAAGCTCCAGTGATGACAACATAAACATACCTCCACCTACACTTTTATATAGATTACCTGTTATACACATAAGTAAAAGGTAAACTATTAATATCAATTCGACTTGCATCGAAATATATTTTAATTTCAACTAATCATATATCATAATATATTGCTTAAATAATAACTTACGTGAATTAGTTTAAATTATAAAATTAAAATATTTGTATGCCAATTGTTGGCGAATTGTGCGGACGTGAAATTTATTATAACTTTGCTTTGTAACCACAATTCATACAAATAAATCATTTCATTTCATTTCATTTCATTGGAAAAAATTTGTGTGAACTAAACATAAGTTTTACAAAACTTTCTCTTTTATTTTAAATATATAATATTTTGAATATTATGAAACACAATGTATTTAACTATTTATGCCAGGTAAGAAAAGAAAATACCATATTGTAACAAGAGGCACTCGACTTCGTTGACAGTTAGCTGTTAGAGTGAACACGTTCCTCAAAAGTTTTCAATTTATGTCGCATAATTAACTTTCATATCTTACGTACCTAGTTGTTATATTATTCAACTGGGTAAAATTAACTCGCGTTGTAATATTTTAAACTACATAGAATGCTTCTGTTATGTCAGAGCAAGCAAAGGGGCAGGTGGGCCACCTGATGGTAAGTGGTCACCACCGCCCATAAACACTTGCAACACTAGAAGTGTTATGTTTGTATTTTACATATCCAAAAAATAAGTGTCTGTCTGATGAATAATAATTATCTGTTTGGCTGTCTTTCTGTTACTATGACTAGTCTAAGGGACTGAAGTTAATAATTAGGCACATGTTTTGTGAAATATTTATACCTATGAAATGAATGTATCTCTTTCCTTCATTACGCACACCACCCAAAGTCTCTTCCATGGAGGGTTCAACTAATGCTGCTGTAAACCAAGTTTCGAGGACTAAAAGACAGCGTACAAACAACTCCCCACACTCCCCGTCTCCGTCAATTGATAAGCAAGATGAAATCATGTCCATGCTCTCGAAAGTGCTTGCGGAGTTGAGCGAAATACGTAAAACAAATATCGAAATGAATGCATCCCTTGAGTACTACATTAAACAATGCGAAGATTTAAACAAACGAGTGGTATCTCTTGAAAGCGAGAAGGCGAAAAGCGAAGATTATATAAAAAAATTGGAGAGCAAACTGGAGGAGTCGGATCGTCACAATCGAAGCACATGCCTGGAAATAAGGGGAATACCTGCGAAGCCCCGCGAATCTAAACTTGAACTTTGTTCTCTTGTAGAGAAACTTCATAATAAATTACGAGTCGATTACCAACAAAGCGATTTAAAAGATGTGTATCGAATAAGGGGTAAATCAGCTACTGATAGAACTTTAATCATTGAATATTGTTCGACTATTACGAAAGCTAATATACTACATGCAAGTAAAAAATATAACGCGTCAAATACAACCAACCGACTCAACACTGCTCATTTAGGCCTGGGGGACAAAAGCTATGTGTACGTCTCAGAATATCTAACTCCAAGGACAAGACGGTTATACTTTTTGGCTCGGGATTTAGCAAAAACAAATAAATATGATTTCTGCTGGACCTCGAACGGACGGGTCTTTATCAGGAAAATTGAAGGTTCGCCTCCTATAATAATCAATAGTGAGCAGCAACTCGTCGACCTGAAACAAAAAAACGGGTTAATAAATACAGTGTAAATATGTTTCTGTGCAAGATAATATGTAATTGTTGTTTACTATATTGTTATGTGTACTACTTAATATCTTATATGTTGTTAAAAGTGTCCTTGTTGTGTAAATATACACTAAAAATACGTTCATACTTCATATATCTAATATTTCATAACATTTTCACATACTTCTCACCAACCTTACAAACTCACAGCACACTCAATCATCAAACACAATGTCTATTATTACACACTAATACTAATTTAAGATCAATCAGCACCTTTCATATTTTCATGTGGCATAATCTGACCTATGTTATTAAATATGGATAAAAATCAACAATCTAAATTGTGCACATATATAGACAACTTCATTGTAACGAATGCTAGGAACTGCTTGCCAGAAGAGTGCAGGTCTTTTGTCACTTTAACGAAGAATTCTTTCAGTATTCTAACGTTAAATATTAGAAGTATTAATAAAAATTATCCAGCTCTCGAAGTTCTTATACAAAGATTAGATATGCAATGTGATATCATAATACTAACAGAGTGTTGGATAGACAATGAGAAGCCTTATCCAAAAATGATCAATTATAGCACATCGTCTACTAAAAACTGTCTAAATCAAAATGGAGGCATAATTGTTTACTCAAAAAGCGGTCTGGATATATCTATTAAAGAGCCAAAATTTCAAGACGCTAACTGCCTTCTTTTGAATGTGGGAAATGAAATCGCTATTGTGGCCCTATACAGATCACCATCCATTTCGGGAATAGATCCTTTTCTGCACTCGTTGGATTCAGTCCTTACCACGGTTTCTAAATGCAAGACTATCTCGGTTATAGGAGATATAAATATTGACATCCATTCCAATAGTACAGACAAAAATTCTACCACTTACCTGGATTTACTAGCTAGTCATGGACTTCTAGCTAGTCACACGCTGATAACCCGTGGGAATAGGTGCCTTGATCATGTAATGCTCAAAACAAGGTGTAAATATACCACACTTATTATTGACACTTATGTAACTGACCATAAGCCAGTTATGTTAAATATAATTAAAGAAAAATCTAGTAAATTGAGCTTTAGTAGAACTATAACTAAAATTGACATAATAAAATTATGCAATGATTTGAAGGCTGCTGACTTTAGTGAGGTTCTCGAAGCAATGGATGTAAATTTGGCGACAGATATTTTGTATTGTAAGTTAATTAACCTCATGAAATATTGTTCTAAGACCTTTAAGATATCAGGTAAGCAACGAATACTAAAACCGTGGATTACACCTGGAATTCTCCGTTGTATAAAGACTCGAGACAACATGCACATAAGACTGAAAGACGTTCCTAATAACCAAATTCTAAGGATTACTTACCTACGTTATAGAAACTTTTGTACGAAATTATTAAAAAACTTGAAAAGAGATTATTACAAAGCTGAACTTTTAAAACATCAAAACAACATCAAAAAAACATGGCAGGCAATAAAAAAAGTCACTAATACTGAAAGAGATGAAAATAAAAATGTGGGCCTAATTAAAGTAAAGGATAATCCAACTAGCTCTATCAACTTTATAAACGATTACTTTGTTAGCGTGGGAAAGACTCTAGCTGAGAAGATTAAAGCCCCAGCCATGTCAACTAAAATAAACCATACTCTTTCACAAACTAATTCCATTGTCATGTTAGAAACAGACCCAGACGAAATACTTGGCATAATTAAAAATTTAAAGAGTGATTGTGCAGCGGGATATGATGGTATCACAGCAGAAATCATTAAGAGCTCGGCTACTGTGCTTGTGCCCGTCATAACTCACATTTGCAACCGAAGTCTCACCACAGGGATTTTCCCTGATGCTTTTAAAACTTCTATAATTGTTCCTATTCATAAGGGTGGGTGCAGCGATAGTGTCGAAAACTACAGACCCATATCTATTCTCCCGGTGTTATCCAAAGTGCTTGAAAAAGTAATAAACAAACGACTAATGAGTTTTCTCGAAAAATACCAAATTCTATCTTCATCGCAATATGGTTTTAGGGAGGGCCGATCAACTGAAAATGCGGTATCCAATATCTCAGAATACATTGTTGATAATTTGGACAAACGAAAAAAAGTAGTTGGAGTTTTTCTTGATTTAGCAAAGGCATTCGATACGGTTTCCATACCCGCCCTTGTGGATAAACTAGAGAAAGTAGGTATCAGGGAGAATGCACTGTCTCTACTAAAAGATTATCTGACAAACAGGAAACAAAAAACTAAAATTGGTGACTATATCAGTGAAAAACGGGAAGTTAGCTATGGTGTACCTCAAGGCAGTGTACTCGGCCCGAGTCTCTTTTTGGTCTACGTAAATGACCTCTTTAGTATCTCCTTGAAGCAAGGTAAAATTTTCTCCTATGCTGACGATACAGCTCTAATATTCACTGGGAACAGTTGGCAGGAGGCTCAGTCAAATGCTGAGGAAGGATTAAAACAAGTAATTACTTGGCTTCAGAATAATAAGCTTTCCCTAAACATAGCAAAGACCAAGTATATACTTTTCTCCCAAACGCGTAATCGTCCTGAGCAAATTTCATTAAAGGCACATCTAAGCTGCCAAATTTCTTCCTGTGCATGTCCTGAACTGGAATGCGTCACCTCCATCAAGTACTTAGGAATTATCCTAGACAGCAGGTTCTGCTGGAAACCTCACATTGAGTATCTAAGTAAGAGAATTCGAAAGCTCATTTATGTTTTTAAAAATCTCCGAGAAGTGGCAGATCGTGACCTAATAATTAAAGTCTACAATGCACTATGTAAGCCACTACTAACCTATTGCTGCAGTTCTTGGGGAGGTGCTCCAAGTACCAATATGTTAATTCTGGAACGGGCTCAAAGAGCGGTTTTGAAAGTCGCCATTTCCAGGCCTTTTTATTTTGGTACATCAGAGTTATTTGCTGAATGTGGGGTACTAACTGTAAGACAACTTTTTATTCAAAAAATTCTCTTAAATCAGCACCGATTAATCAGTTCTAACCCTATAGGTAAAAGAAGGAAAGATAAAGTCTTCTCTAAGCCCAAAACAAGCACTAAACTTGCTCAACGCCAGCAAGCATTTCTTGGACCTCTCATATACAATAGAATGGCCAAAGATATTGTAGCTCTGCCTTCGATGTCCATAAGAGATGCCAACAGTGCTATTAGAAACTGGTTGATTGAGTGTGATTATGAAGCTATTGAGAAAATGCTTAAAGTTATAGTCTGATCCATGTTATTTTCTCTGTCTTGCCACAAATCGTACACACACGCGCACACACACACTCACACACGCACACACGCACGCACACACACACACACACGCACACATGCACGCACACACACACACACACATTCACACATAGTTACACACTTATAAATAAAGGCGTTAATATAGGCGCAGATTTCATTTAGTTTATAAATTAATAAATAAAAATGTAAATTTAATCTTAATATGTATAAATAATGTCTTATCTTTATGTATAAATAATTTTGATTGATAATATCAGATAATTTTTAATACCTGATATATAATGAGTACCACTTACCTTATTGTGTTATCAGGAAGGGTTGCAGGCCTACGATACAAGCTGTCTTAGTGTAGGTCTGCAGGTCATATTATCTTTTTAATCATCAGGTCCTATTATGATATCCTTGTATTTCTTATGTTTAATTAATTAAGATAATTATTTCTATGTATTTAATTTTTGTATTTATGGTGAATAAATGATTATGATTATGATTATGATTATGATCTACCTAGCATTAAAATGTATTAGCGATAGTATAATAAATTCATATTTTGTGTAGGTAATATAAATATTTCCGAAACATCTTTTATGTTATCAAGGAATCAAATAAACGGCCCGTTAGCTATAAGAATTGTTTTCAAAGATGTCGCCAACGTCTCTGCCTAACGACATTATTAAAATTGTCACAAGGATATAACTCACTCAGAACTAGACGCTATGAATAATGTGGTGGAAAAATTAATTTATTTTATGTCATCGTCTTTTGTGTCTAGATAATATCACTTTTTATTAGATTCGGTAATGTCAAAAGAAAACGGAATATAAAAGATTATTAATAAAAACGTATTATACGACGAATGGGGGTGGAATTACTAATATTATCATCATCATAAAAAACATCTTTTTAAATTAAATACGATCTTCGTTTCTTATATAATAATGGATATTATAGAACATAATTTTAATTCTGTACATTGTAGTCCAAGCTTAAATTAGGTCAGGTGCACATTACCTGAACTAACTTAGCAGGTAATGTTCCATGCTAGTATATTTTACACCACGCCAGCTCGTTAGGTACAATGGATGTAAAGGTAGGAATCTCTGCCTTCATAACCCGCCAAGAAACCCATACTAATCCTAGCTCATTCACACTTTCCAAGGCAACAAAACAATTGTATTTACTCTCTAGCATATATTTATGTGGAATAAACATTAAACAGGTCATTTAATGATTACAGATTGGGAACATTTCTTACTTATTGCAAATACATACACCACTAGCAGCTCAATAAAATACAGCCGATTTCACTCAGGAATAATGTAGTTTTTTTGCTGGTGATTTTTTTTCAACTATTGTTGGCCTATTCATTTCAAACAAACATCGAACACACATATCGTTATTCTAATACTAGACGTCGATAATATGAAACTAGAAAGCAAGTGTTAAACTTTTATTTCCAAAGTATTCGAGATAATCGAACAAGATTTATTAGTATACATTAAGCACATTAATGGGGAATTATTTGTTTATGGCAACAAATGAGGATATAGTTTATATCGCTCATTATCATTTATTCCCTGGTAGATGTTAAATATAAGGTAAAATGTAATAAGCATTATTACCAAATCTTTAAACGATTTTTTCTTTATTTACATTATCTTTACACAAAAGTCGCTTAAACTTGCACAATGAACGAAGAAGTTTTAACCGTATTGTGTAAGACACCTTTTAGTTAATTGTTAAATTTACTCGGATTCCACCAGGAAAGTACATAAAAGTCGTTTTCCCTAAATGTTCCGGTGGAAACTTTTTATCCCATTTTCACTCTGTAGCGAATTGACAAGTTGAAGCTTGATGTGAGTTTCACAAGAGTTCTCACATTATGTTCCACATTAGTTTATCATTTAAAAATCATTTGACGTTGGCAAATTTTGTCTTGGATAATGTTAAAGAATAAGCTGTTAATGAAATTTATTTTGATGTGTTTTGTAATTTTAATTATTACTTCGTTGGCTTACGTTTATTATTACTTCGTTACAATGACCAATTCAAACTAAATTAATGTATCAAATTGAACTTGTATGATTACTCTACATATTTCGTAGCTTGTAGTATTTTTCTTTGTTAGGGATAACAAACAGCAGAATAGTGGTGGTTATTAAATCAATATAATTTAAAAAGACGAATAAACTGGGACAATATAGTATTTTACCCGATTAGTATCAATTGGATATCATACCGAACCTATAAGATTTCGTTTACACTTTTAATTCAAAGTATACTAAGAAATTTTAGTTCCAGTTCAAATACAATAGCTCGTATATACGAGCTATTGTATTTGAACTGTGAGACATGTTTGTGATAATATTATCACACACATGTCTCATTACTTACCACCAATATTTTGTATATATTATAAATTAGTAAGTTACTACGGTCACTACGTACTCATAGGTCTATGATACATGAGGAAATTAACATAGAAATGGAGTCGCGAAAGATTAGTTCAACCGTGAACACTATCACTTGTAATTAACCAGTTCACGCTCGTCTAGGCGTGCATAATTTTCACCTAGCCAAGAAATTAGCTAATATTTTGCTGCCGTCGTATTCACAAAGGCACTTTGCTTATCTTCACTTAGCTTTTCTCTTGTGGCTTCCCCCACCAAAGAAATTAATATGGGAATGAGATGTTTCAATGTGGTAAAAAGTAGTCTATGCCACTCTCTTATCTAAAAAACTCCAGACAATAAAATCATAATATAATGAAATTGCGACGTGAAAGAAAGACAAATATATTTTCTCACATTGCTTTCGCACTTATAACATTAAAGATGTATCATAGGCCCTGGCTTGCATCGCCTGATATCTGAATAAATATGATAAATAATCCAGGATATAAAAAATGGAGGCTATAAAGCACTTAAAAATAATTAAACTTTATTATATTTTAGATATCTAACTTTAAAATATACACTAGTTTAAAAAAATAATGTCACAAAGATTATGCGTAAATTGGAAACTGTATCACCTCTACATCAAAGCCAGGTTTAGTTTCCATCGCTTTGTAGCCTGTTCTTGAAACCTTTGCGATTTTACATAATGTGGACGAGAAAACAGAAATGACATGAGCTTGCTCTCAAAGGGAACTTTGTTAGTTGAATATTATATTACTTACATGTACGTAGAATTTATTTTTATATTAATTAGAAAGTTTGTTGTTTGCTGAAATAAATTCTTGAATATTCAATGTTTATCAAATTAAGCTTTAAATAATTATTATATTATTGAATACATCTTTTTCATTAAGGTTAATTAAAAAAAGGACATGTGTGCCGATCACACTTGTCAGAAGTGAAACTTCTTTGGCAAGTTTCAAAGTTACCAAAATCATCGCCTTACTCTATGACGTGACAGTATTGCCATGACGCGACCTTGAAATTTTACTCTTAGTGCGCCATAAAAATAGTCATAATATTACATAAGAGTCCCACTTTCCTAAATTAGAGGTAATTAATTATCTTGTTCCGTTCCTTTAACCAAGGCAAATAATTAAACATCCCCATGTGTAGTTACATTTTACCGCAGTAAGAAAGGCACTTTTTTCGTCCTAATTTATTACGTAATGTTTTCCATGAAACGTTTCCATCGTGCCATAAATTCCTATTTCGTACGCATTTTCTTTTCTTAGAAAATTCTAAAGGAACCTTTTTAAGAGTGGGAAATACTCATGCATGTGGCCTCCGGAGGAGAAATTCTTAAGGTACCAACCATAATTTAAGGATTCTGTATAAATAACCAGCCTGCCTGCAATTATTTCATAATGAAGCTTATTAGGTATTTAATAATACATTTTTTTAAACTTTTTTCTTTAAAACAATGTACAATTTTCTCTTTGGGGCTTACGAAAGAAAGGTATAATTTTGGTTTTCTCTAACATAAAGAAAAGTAAACCTGTACATTTGCGTACATCTTTCATTAAAAACTGCTTTCTAATTTTGCCATTATGTTCTGGTTCAAGTGTTGCTAGTAAAATGAATAATTGAGTTTAAGTTTGAGTTCGTGATATTAAATATACTTTAACATGTGTCATTAAAATAAATGACTCGACTATAAAGTTGGGTTTGTTAAGCTAATAATGAAAGGGTGTAAAAAGTTTGGGTTCAATGAGGTCTGTATAATATTCTATTAGCACTAATTTTATGCTCGATATTTTACATACTACAATACTTTAATACTTTTTAACCATTGGTGAATAGACACATCGCCTCAGTTTGCCATTAAATATTAATAAGGACTGAAAAAAGTGAAGTCCCAGGTCCCCTAGTGGGGTAAGGCGCACATGCATTATGCATACATCTGTTTTACTAATCGTTTTTCTTTAGAGACAAGTTATAGTTTATCAGCCTCCTGTATCCTACTAGACTGAGACGTTTTTTTTCGTCTTCTCCACCGAGAATGGAATACACTCACGCCTTAACACGCGTACCAAGGAGGCGGTCGCCTGGCCGAAGAACTGAAATAAAAGCTTCGTAATTTTAAAGGCTTATTTCAATACAAATTCAGTTTCCTCGTAAATATGACGGACTGAAGCAGATTAAAGAGTTCTCAGAAGGTGCAAATGGATAGGCATATTCAGGTTCATTAGAACTTGAGAGGAATAAGCGCTAATGTCATGACCATAATTTAAGTAGCAAGCTTTCGCGCCTAAAGTGGTTTCCTCAGTGTGAACAAATACTCTCAACGAAGCCTGAAGAGCGATTTATTCAAATAAACGAAACCCTTTTGAGTGGAGTTGTAAAGCGGTTTAACCTTTGGTTTTCTTTCACTGTATCGTTATGTAAATATTTTATCTTATATATATCTTGGTTTTGAGTGATTTGTTTAATAGTGTTTTGGTGTTCATTATCAATGTTTGTGTTTGAGTGCGTATGTTGAATGGAAATATTACTTGAATAGCTGGAGCATTAATACTCAACATTATTAAGCTTATGGTAATGCTGTTATTTCAGGTTCAATAAAGTTTTCGCCGGGCGGTGGAACGGGGAATGTAATCCATCGTCCGGTGCGGTGAGGCGACTTGAGACGTGTTCCGCTTATGCCGCCAACGGGAGGGAAGAGCAGGCAAACCACCTTTCCTGTTCTTGGCTTGCGCCTGGCCTGGAGATGGGCTGCCGCCGAGGGGGTCGCGGAAGAATTCTAACAAATACCCGCAGCCCCATCATTAGCGGCTCGACGGAACACAGTGGGGTTTCACGGCAAGGAAATCTTCCAAAGATACCCACGGCTCCTTCCGCGGGGGCCGTGGGTATCTTTGGAAGATTTCCCCACTATAAAAAAAAAGGTTCAATAAAGTTTATGATTCAATCACATTCCAAATTATATAATTATGAACTTGACTACAATTTCTGGGGGTTAAACGAAGATCAAAAGTAATGCTTGCATTTTTTCATCATGGTAAACAAGGAATATTTGCTTAAGTCGATAGAAGTAAACCTACATAAACAGAGTTAATCATTAACTTGCATCTACGAAACCACAAGGATGTCTGCCCAAATAAATTTAACGGACTGTCATAAGCATATCAACTTTCCCGTAATAAAATTTATCTCGGGTTTATGGTTGAACATAATCATGAGGCACACTTGCAATAACTCTGTCTAAATATTCAAACAAAGGAGTATTAAAAACCGGCCAAGTGCGAGTCGGGTTCGCGCACGAATGATTCCGTACTATGTGCACCCCCTTAATATATTTTTTTTTAATTTTTAGTATTTGTTGTTATAGCGGCAACAGAAATACATAATTTATGAAAATTACAGCTATCTAGCTATCACGGTTTATGAGGTACAGCCTGGAGACAGAAAGGCAGACAGCGGAGGCTTAGTAGGGTCCCGTTTTACCCCTTGGGTACGGAACACTAAAAATGAATGTAAAGTAAGGTCGTTTTAACCTTACAAAGTTACAAGTAACACTTGAATAAGCTTTATAACCCATAACTTGTCTCGATACTGTAATGTTTTTGTGAAACTTCTTAGATCATGTGTGTTACAGCATTGTTTATTATTTGCGTAATCTACATGTAGGATAAATATATCTACGATTATAACTTCTCTTTGCTACGCAATATGTTTGTTGTTTTTGAACTCTATACATATATTTTTACCGTCTGCATTATAAATGTTTTGAAATCGGGCTCAACTTTTTAAAATATTCTAACATCAAATAACTTATATAAAATAAAAAGAAGATATTGTTTTTATATACATTTTCTTATTTCATAAAAACATAATTTTTGTATCCGAATCACCGATTAAATATGAAAATATATGAAAGAAATTTTAAACTTTTATAAAACTAAACTAAAATACTGGCTTTTAATATGACTTCTTGTTTTAGATTTAAGATTTCGTTCAAAATTCTTTTAAACTAAGCGACACTTTCCTTTCAGAACTTTATGGACCACTCTAAAGTTAGCTCTGCGAACGATTGCAATAGCCACTCTGGTTTACTGTGGTCAACGATTTTAATCATAGAATTTTAAAAATATTAATAAGATTTTTTAATTTATATAATTGATTATGATTTTGAATTATTATTTTTTTATTATGATTTTTAATACAGTATTATTAGTTATTACATCATTGTTTATCCTTTCTTTTTTGTTAAAATTTTCGGTTTATCTGAATCAATCTTAATTCTTAAAAAAACTTATTTTTCATACATAAATAAGTGTTTGTTAATAAGTAAATTTAAGTTTGTAAAATATTGTTATTTAAGATGTTGTTCTTGCCGACTCTACTCTGTAAAAATTACTTTGTAGTGGTGATGATGAATCTCTGTATAAAAGCGATTCAGAACCACGTCGAACTTCTTAAATTTAATAAATAAATGTTTGAGTTCGAGTCGAGTTCGAGTGTACTCGAATTTTAAATATGTATATTTAAAAACAAATTTCCTAAAAATAATATCCCCAAGACTCGATACATAATTCCTGCCTACCGAATACTTTTAAATATCACCCGAAAACTTCGTACTAAATACTTAACATGTAAAAAGTTTTGTTCGGATTTGTAATAATGAATTCCTTGAACATTTTTCTTGAACAAAACGGGTGTCCTTCATACAACCGTCAAGAGAATAATATCCAAAAACTGGAGGAAAAGTTTGAGAATTCCCAACATTGTTTTGAAAGTATAAAGCGTAGTTAATTGGTCCATCTGACGCACTGGTCACGTCACTGGTGAACGATTACCCGTAAGGGTGGATTGACATCAATCGAACATAGAGCAAGAGCCAGAAAAGAAGCATTATTTCGTGATCTATTAGTGTAATCAGGCGTAGAGCATTCTTTCGTTGTTCTTAGAGCTTTCGAAAAGATTCTATGTTATAAGGATGCTGGATGTAAACGGCGCTAGAGTAAGTACTTAGAGCGCTTTTGCGTGTTCTTGTGTTTTAGCTCTAGCTTTTTATGAATACGAGTTTTCGTTTACATTCAAAGATGACGAAAGAATGCTCATATTCTAGCTCTAGCTCTGTGTTCGTTTGATGTAAATCCACCTTTTACAAGTATTTTATACTTATCGCGGGCACTAGTGTCTCGCAAATGTTGATTATAAGATATAGATTAACAATGTACGTATTTCAGGATAAATTTATGTATTAACATACGAGGCATAAATCATTGTTAGTTGGTACTCCCCGTCTGTTTAACTTGATAGCCTCATATTATATAAAACATATAAGTAGCATAATTTGTTTTATTTTGTATTTACTCTTGTGTATTATGTTTATTAATCACGTAGTTCGTAAAACTTGTCGTTTTTTTATGAACGCTGGAAAAATATAATGTAGTGAATCATTCATAAATACAAATAAATAAAAATAAAAGTCACAATTAAAAACTTCATTATTCATGCTTCACCAATAAACAAACATTTTAAACTTTAAATACGGCTTTCGTACAATTTATGAAACTTGAGAACTTCGCGTATCATTAGCTGCTTCCACAACATTAACATCGACTTTTCGTGATATCGTTCTTCTCGCGTTCTTCTCGTATATACAAAATCAAAACGACATTGTTCTTAGAAAAAAAACATATGAAACCTTGAACACGCAAGAAACAAGAAAAATCTAGAATAAGAAAAGGTATTTTAAATTGACATTGACGTTTCACCCAATATCTAAGAGCGAGCGCGCACGAGCAACTTTGTCTCCGCAACTATTTTGTCTCCGCAACTTTTTTGTCTCTCCTCCCATGGGCTAGTATGAAAGTGCGCGCACGTAGCGACGCAACTCCCGGGAGACTTTTTTGTCCGCGGGTTCGGAGACAAGCCCGCGACGCAACTGTCGCCCTATCTATTGGTTTCAATGCAAGTGCGCGCACGGCGACAAAAAAGTTGCCGGACGGAGGCCGCCGGCCAGTTGCCGCGTAACCGGCGTAGCGATAGTACGTATTTATGTCAACGTATTTATTCTCGACACAGTAGTTTTTAACCGACTTCAAAAAAAAGGAGGAGGTTATCAATTCGGCCGGTATATTTTTTTATGTATATGTACACCGATTACTCCGAGGTTTCTTAACCGGTTTACGTGATTCTTTTTTTTTGATGCGGAATGGTGTGGAATTGGTCCCATAAATTTTATTCGGATAAGCCCAGTAGTTTTTATTTTATGAGCATTTTTGTCTGGTCTCTATGACTTAATTGAAATGTAGCAAGTAACTTTGATTCATTTCCAGGTAACCGATTGAGCTGAAATTTTGTATACGTATGTAAATTGGATAGCGATGAAACATTATTATGACATAGAGCTGATTTGATGATGGAATCGGAAGGTGGCCATAGGAACTTAGTAATATATTGACTCAACTTTATCGAGTTTGGGCTCGTTTGATTCGTGTTGAAAAATACACTAAAAAGTATTAAATAAAAACTAATTTACTTTTTACAATTACGATTACATATCTATACTAATATTATAAAGAGGAAAGGTTTGTAGGTATGTATGGTTTTCAGTTTTCACGCATAAACTACTGAACCGATTACAATGAAATTTAGCACACATATAGAGAGTAACTTGGATTAACACATAGGATAGGTTTTATCCCGGAAATCTCACGGGAATGGGAACTATGCGGGACAAGAGCACAGACCACAACCGTCTCTTCGAAAACCATGTTGATAAATGAAGAAAATTTTAAAGAAAAAGTTGCGTTGCTGTCGCTTTCGTGAGCGCATCGTTCAAAACTTTGCGAGGAGACAGCGACAGAGACAAAATAGTTGCCGGGCAACTAAGTTGCTCGTGGGCGCTCGCTCTAAGAACCTACAACAAAGAAATACAGAAAACAAACAAAACTTTAACAACGTTTTGATTTCTTACTACTTCCCTTTTCAGCATCTTTTTTAAACGGGCGGTATTATATTCTACTAGCGACCCGCCCCGGCTTCGCACGGGTGCAATGCTGATACTAAATTATACACTACAGAAAAACTGTGAACGTTGTAGATGGCCGGGCGGCGCGGCCGGCCGGTACCGCCGCAAACGCTACGTCCCGCAATTTTTAAATCTGTAATATCTTCGAAAATATTCACTTAAATCATACGGTGGAAAGGGCCATATAGATCTACATTAAATGAACAATGTATTCAAGGTATTTAATTGGTTAAGGATTAATGCTGTATTGGTTAAAATCGCATCGAAAATTAGCCATTATTTTTCGTAAAAAGTAAATGACAAAAAAAAGTTATTGTGGGTTATCCATAAGAGATAGACATATACCATCGCGGACTTTTCTGTAGGCCTTTTCAATGTGTATAATACTTAGTACATTATTTTGATAAAACTCGTAGGGTTTGTTTGCAATGTAAGCGGAAAAAATGTAATTTTTTACGACATCACATTAGAAACCTCAAAAATAACAGTACATCTCCACTATTTAATGGATGTTATTATATACGTATAAACCTTCCTCTTGAATCAATCTATCTATTAAAAAAAACAGCATCAAAATCCGTTGCGTAGTTTCAAAGATTTAAGCGTACAAAGAGACATAGGGACATAGGGACATAGGGACATAGGGACATAGGGACATAGGGACATAGGGACATAGGGACATAGGGACATAGGGACAGGGAAAGCGACTTTCTTTTATACTATGTAGTGATTTAAAAATCACTCTCAGTTAATACATTTGCGAGCTCTAGCTTTTATGTGTCTTTAGACACATAATTTTAATATTCAACATAGTAAAATAGAAACTAATCAAAGTATTCTACTCAATGG
This sequence comes from Colias eurytheme, assembly GCA_907164685.1. Taxonomy (NCBI): domain Eukaryota; kingdom Metazoa; phylum Arthropoda; class Insecta; order Lepidoptera; family Pieridae; genus Colias; species Colias eurytheme. The sequence continues at coordinate 3,868 of CAJQZN010010712.1, read as the reverse complement.
CTTTCCCATACTTATAAATCTATACAATATCCATTCGTACAAAGCCGCCAATTTCATAGAAAGCGGAATATAAACAGTACCAAAATAAGCATTGTTTATTTATTTCATACATCGGTTGGGCACTGAGTAAATAAAATGTATCCACATTAAAATTTAAGCACATTTATGTTAATTACGTTTATATTGAATACTCAAATATTATAATTAGAGTGTATTAACAGCTTGTCAAACAAACTCTGTCGGATTTCAATATTATAAAATATAAATGAATAAATATTTCAGTACGATTTTCGCACACGGTACATCTGATCCCATACTAAGCCTTCACTGATGTTATGGTAACCAGATGGTTGATAGACATACATATATAATATATAATCCATACTAATATTATAAATGCGAATGTAACTCTGTCTGTCTGTCTGTTACTCAATCACGCTTAAACTACTGAACCAATTTGCATGAAATTTGGTACGGAGATATTTTGATACCCGAGAAAGGACATGGGCTACCTTTTATTGTGAAATATGTACCACGGGTGGAGCCGGGGCGGACCACTAGTTTTAAATAAATACTTATATAGATAATTAACACCCAGACACAGTGCAAACATAATTATTATGTTTATCACACAAATATTTGCTCTAACCAAGCCAACTGGTCAGTCATAATATTATTCAGTAATATTAATAAATAATTTCAGATGGACATCGTGGAATAATAATAATTGCTAATCCAGTTCTGGAATAACCCTAGATTATTATGGAATAGTTAATGATTGCTTTGAGTTGTAAAGTCTGGGGAGTAATAATATCTAATAAATAATAATAATAATCTATACTAATATTATAAAGCTGAAGAGTTTGTTTGTTTGTTTGTTCGTTTGTTTGTTTGTTTGTTTGTTTGAACGCGCTAATCTCGGGAACTACTGGTCCGATTTGAAAAATTCTTTCGGTGTTAGATAGCTTATTTTATCGAGGGAGGTTATAGGCTATATATCATCACGCTACGACCAACAGGAGTGGAGCCACGGGGGTGAAACCGCGCGGAACAGCTAGTATCTTATATAATTTAATATCTTCTTTACTTTGTCATGTTTTGTAATAATAATTTAAATATATTGCTATTTTTTTAAATTTACAATACTTTACCACAATACCTTATTATTAAGTAAAATTTTCAATATTTGATATTAAACATTTCTATAAGTATTGTTAGAAATTGATACAATATTATAATTTTGCTCAATTGAAATAAAAGGAAACATACAACAATATAAAGATTTCAAGGTTCATCGCTCTACAATAGACATTTAAAGTCTTGAAATGTTTGTGTGCCTCCAAACCGAATCCCTAAAATGTAATAACCAAAAATTAACATTTCGCAGACTTCGGTCGTTAATGTTAAGCTTCATTTTAACCTTGAAACACAGACACTGTTCTTGAAACGTACATTAGCGAGTAGGGTCTGAAAGGACCCAAACAAGATTTATGTATGTTAATAGCCATTCTTAAAAATAATGGTCTTTTTCATAGTAAACAGATTATAAATCAGACAAGTCAAAATGAATCGTGTATAGAGAGTAAGAGTTAAAAAATACGATATAAATAAAAACTTCCATCTTTCTGGAAATATCGGTTAAAAATAATAGATTAATTATTAATGTCAAACCTTTTATAGATAAATAATATTATAAATAATATACCTACGTAGAAACTATGGATAGCCAAAAAATAAATATGTGGGGTCTACAATACCTCTCTTCAAGTATTTAAAGGTTAAGTTCGAGTGAATTCGAGAAAGCGATTTTAAAATCTTTTGTTAATTTATTTTATAAGCATCGAGGTTCTTAAGTTGAATTTGATTAGACTTTAAAGTTTTATGGCCAACTAAAATGCAAATTAATAAAATAAACGTTGTATTTATTTCTATATTAGTAAGATAAATATTAAATAACTTTTCTAATTCAAGAAAATTTTCTATGAATTTATTTTATTTCTTGTTAAAATTTTGCACATAAGTATCCAGATGATTGGATAATAGCTTAATCTAATTGATCGAAATTGGCAAGGTTTTCTAGGTGGATATCTGTTTATGAGCGATGAAGTCGTTACAGCCGTGGGACGTTGACTGCTGGACAAAGACCTCCGTCAAGAATTTAAGTAAGTACCACCGGTCACCAGCGATGGAGCCGCCTTTTCAATCAAACCATTTTTCCTTTATCTCCCCCAAAAATATTTATTTTACTCCAAGAGATAGTTAGTTGTATTCAGAAGTCGAAAACAGGAATTCCTTGACCGTACACAAGCAAATCTAATCATATCTACCAAGGAATCATAAAGTACACATAATCTCGAATCTCCGCTTACAACCATAAATCCGCAATCCAGATCTCATAATTTGCAACACGCTGACATCGCATTGCATCCACTTAATTAGATGCCATTACAATAGCTCAGACGGTATCGTAGATTAGCCCAATTCAATAATCGCCGTCACTAGTTAACCCATTTAGATCTTTATCTACAACATGGCGGGCTAAGCCACTTAATTTATTGACTATAATTATATGCATAATGCGTTTCTTGTTTATGTTGTATAATACGATAATAACTTTATTTATATACGAGGATATAGGATGTTTATTGGTGAACGTGTCTGATTTACTAATGGTGTTTTAAGACCAATTTGCTCGTCAAAACCTCGGTCCTTTGATAAGCGTATTTAGTTACATCCGAATGGAATTGGTAAGCAACATATTAGTATGTATATTTAATTTAATCGAATGAATTTGCACTGTTATTTCAGTTGAAATAAATGTGAGATTATATTATTTAGAAGTTGGGTTCAATTATGATTATTATCATTTGTTAAAAGTTATATTATTTATTAACATTTTCAAAAGAAAAAAGAAGCTCTCTTTTTAAAAACCAAGAAAACTTCTTGTCTTATGTCCTACGCCTTCTTTCCCAAAACATTCCTTAAAAAAATTACTCCGTAAAATAACCAATTACATTGTAGAATGCACACTTTAACGTAACATTTGCTTTGGAAACTATTTGTTGGTTCTTGAATCGATCTGCGTCAAGCTTTGCTTCCGATGTATTTGATCCCTTGCGATTAGGTATGACACATTGTATTCCAGTATTTGTGATTGCTGTTTACTGTTATAATTATCAGCTTGGTTATTGGTACAGTACAGAGCTATAATTAAGATGATAAGTATGCATGAACCTTTAGGATACCTATGCTACACTAACGGTATATATGATAGAGCCTTATTTTATTTTGTTTCTATGAATAAGATTAGTAAAAGAAGAATTATTGATGTACTATTTTTCGAGTGCTGTTTTTTGAAAGGAAAATATATCCTATATCCTTCTAAATTATAAATTATTCTTAATCAACAAAGAAACTTGTAAGTGATAGGTATGAATTAAAGTAATTCGTAAACAGTTCTGATTCCTATAAATTTATGAGAAAAATGTGCAACGTTAAACACATTGTGTTCTTACTTATTTGTTAAAAGTTAATTGCGTACATAATTCTTGTAAATGTACGCAACATAATTCTTAGCAGAAGTGGGTGTTGAACAAATTGTACGTAAAGGTATCCTAAATTATTCACTGCTACATAAAATAACGCAGGCAAAAGCCAAAATGGTTAATAATACCCTGTTAAACAAAACGACTTTTGTTCAAAACTTTTGTGTTGATAAAGAGCATGAAATTGCAAATCTAACTCTTATACAATAGGAAGATTTAAATCCACTGACCTCGCTGTATAATGTCCGTTTAAAAATTTAAATACATTCATAACATTTCCCGTTATCCTTTGTTATTGTTAAATACTATTCACTAGGTTTTTA
>CAJQZN010010711.1:0-10901 GCA_907164685.1 Colias eurytheme | reverse complement strand
ATAGTTGATAGATACAGAGGCAAGTGATCGCAATTTCCAAGTAGCGGTATCATAATTCATACGGTGCAAAAACTATTTATTGCTAGACCCGGAAACAAATGTGTCAATATAGTTAGTTGTATATCGTACATATCAAATTTTTATATTGTGAGATAAAATTGTCTGACTGTTACTATAAACTTTTGTAAGTCAATGACCCATATTCTAATAATAGCCGGTTTTTGACTCGCCCCATCTTATATAATACTAGCGACCCGCCCCGGCTTCGCACGGGTGCAATGCTGATACTAAATACACTATAGAAAAACTGTGAACGTTGTATACACAGATCACAGAACTAAAGGGTTGTATATAAAAACATAGCGGCCCGCTCCGACTTCGTACGGGTATAATAGATAGCCGGGCGGCTGGCCGGTACTGCCGCAAACGCTACGTCCCGCAATTTTCTAAATCTGTAATATCTTCGAAAATATTCACTTAAATCTACGGTGTAAATGGCCATATAGATCTATATTAAATGAACAATGTATTCAAGGTATTTAATTGGTTAAGGATTAATGCTGTATTGGTTAAAATCGCATCGAAAATTAGCCATTATTTGTCGTAAAAAGTAAATGACAAAAAAAAGTTATTGTGGGTTATCCATAAGAGATAGACATATACCATCGCGGACTTTTCTGTAGACCTTTTCAATGTGTATAATAGTTAGTACATTATTTTCATAAAACTCGTAGGGTTCAGCCTGCGTTTGCAATGTAAGCGGAACAAATGTAATTTTTTACGACATCACATTAGAAACCTCAAAAATAACAGTACTTCTCCACTATTTAATGGATGTTATTATACATATAAACCTTCCTCTTGAATCACTCTATCTATTAAAAAAAACCGCATCAAAATCCGTTGCGTAGTTTCAAAGATTTAAGCGTACAAAGGGACATAGGGACATAAGGACATAGGGACATAGGGACAGGGAAAGCGACTTTGTTTTATACTATGTAGTGATAGGTATCATCGTGGCTTCGACGTAAATAAAATTTAAAAACACCGTTCAGTCAATAATGTCGTTTTATATTATTATAAAAAGTAAAAGTATTTGCGACTTCGCATATGATAGTCAACATATATAATATTTATGGGGGTCTTCAAGCGTAGAGTGAACAGGTACCTTCTAGGGAAGCGCGTTCCATCTTAGACCACATCTTAGCTTAACATCAGGCGAGATTGTGGTCAAGCGCTTCAATTCCTTTTTTTTTTACAACAAGAATTAACAGCTTTCTTTTTTACACCAGAGTGTTATTGCAGCATTGCTATTTTTAGAAATAACGCCAATATTATAAGTTTAAAAATAAAACTTTGTAACTAAATCTTACCTATTGACTCATTTTGAACAAAGAAACTCAGATTTCAAATAGCAGACCCCAGACGAACGCAATACACATTATTCAGGATATTTCCAAAGCTATATAAGCACCACCTAAAAACGAAGAATTTTACACGTTGCTTTTCCATATAAAATGGTATGAGGTGACGAACATAAAGGCGGTCCCAGATGTAACGGTACCTAGCATTTTTAAATCAAATTTCAAAAACTATCCGTTATGTCTTGCAAGATCTCTTTCTCATCGGAGTACGTGTGTGATATGGGAATAGAGCAAGTAGGCACATAATTCTGCTCACATACCTATTCCTACAATATAATTTATTATAACTTTTGTACCCTTGAATGAGTTCAGGAGAATCAATATTGACCTTTTTATATTCATTTTTATGAACCTACCGGCTTATAATGTGAAGGTCGAGTTATCGATCTTGTTATTATTTTTAACAAACATATTTTCAATTATAATAATGCAAAATAGATAAGACCGTAGGTAGTTATAATTTATAAAGCGACGTGTTTGAACTAACCAAAATATGTATATGTAGAGGTACTGTTGACATAGTACTAAGTGGTACTAATAATAATAAATTGCACTCGTTGGTTCCTAAACGTCATCAGTAGTAATTTCAAAAATCACCACACTTTCCAGAAAAGCTTTCACCATTATTGCATTTCAAAATCATCGTCCTGAGTGTGGTCGTTTGTATTCCTGGTAGTGATAACAATATGTAACAGAAGACTCATAATCTCTTTTGTTTCAATGCAATGGGCCCAAACCATACATTATTCATATGAAACGCGGCTCTACGTTATCTTTTATACGAGGCCACTAAACTTTTATTTCGAAAATAAATGAACTGACTATCTTTACTCTCTTCAATGTACAAAAATAAATAATAGGTGTGATTATTCATGTTAATTGCGTTTCCATTTTTTTCTCATGAATATAGGCTATGCAAATGCTTACTAATGCTATGCTGAGTAATATCTGTTTTGTAACGTATAATATTATATACGTGTAGGTATATAAATAACAACAAATGTAAGAATGCAAATACTTTTACAGAGTTTATGTTGTTATTACTTACTTTGTATGATTTTCCTCATGCCGTTTCGGCTTTAAAGTGTTTCATATTTATTCTTTAGATAGATAGATACTCAATATAAATACGTATACAAAGTATTTGGCTGCTGCTGTGCAGTTTATTAAAGAAACTGCGAAGTCTATGTGTGTAGACCGCACATTTTCTACACTACTACATTTCAACCTTCATAAAAACAAAACTATAATACAATACATATTATAGCCTTTGGCTTTGGTAATTGGTTCAAATTGGAAGTCGATAATAAGTCCTTGCCTATTTTTCGTGGTTCCTTTCTATTTATTGTCAATAATAAGCTCAAAAATGTGATAACGTACGTACCTACTGTAAATACACTATACCACGTTACGTAGTAAATATTCAGTAATCTGTGACCATACAACTGATTATGAGAGGGTTTGGGTTTTCCCCTTTGCTAGTGACCCCAATACCCCATTAGTGGCACAGCTGTGGCCAGACTATTTTTAAATGGTACTGATTAAATCATAATGATATACATTTACATATGTTGCATATTATATCAATAATAATAACTGTAGTACTGTAGTAGCAAATATACATAATTATATATGTCTGAGGATGGTCTCTTTAGACCAGACTTATAATTTTGTGCAGGTTCTCTTTAGAACCTACACATAATTATTAATTATAAGTAGGTATAAGTTGAATATTAAGAGTCCGATGAACATAGAGAAAACTACTGAAAATTACTACGATGGCGGCCCTAACATTTTAAAACAACAATTTGTTCGGTTAATTCGCTTTTCTAATCATATCTCTATTTTTTATAAATTAAAAGTTTATATATTTTTAGTATCAGTAACAGTTATCATAAATTTCGTGGGAGTTAAATGTTAATAGATATCTTGAAGTTATGCAGTAGGTATGCACTTTATGTAGTAATATCTGAAAGGCGGCATTTTTTCCATTCTTTGATAACTGTAATAATTTGTTAGTGTAGACGATTGAAGCGAGTGTGACTTGTAATTATTTTCAATTGAATGAATTGAGCCACTTGGACTATACGACGCAATAACATTAATCGAAACAGACAACAGAACTTATTCATGTCAGTATAGCAAACCCATATCATAAAGCTAACAGATTTTATTTATCAACAGACAACACCGGATAAAATGCTTTAGGTACATATAGGTATATTATTCACATTCACGGATTAGTTATCTTGGGAAGGTGTGCAAGGAAAATTTTGTAAAAAAGATAGGCATATGACTTGGTATATCCAAGGTACTTAAATAATATAGTACTTAGGTTCATATTATATATTTAACTAGCGACCCGCCCCGGCTTCGCACGGGTGCAATGCTGATACTAAATACACTACAGAAAAGCTCGGTACCGCCGCAAACGCTACGTCCCGCAATTTTTAAATCTGTAATATCTTCGAAAATATTCACTTAAATCATACGGTGTAAAGGGCCATATAGAATATAGATATATATTAAATGAACAATGTATTCAAGGTACTTAATTGGTTAAGGATTAATGCTGTATTGGTTAAAATCGCATCGAAAATTAGCCATTATTTGTCGTAAAAAGTAAATGACAAAAAAAAAGTTATTGTGGGTTATCCATAAGAGATAGACCATCGCGGATTTTTCTGTAGACCTTTTCAATGTGTATAATACTTAGTACATTATTTTGATAAAACTCGTAGGGTTCAGCCTGCGTTTGCAATGTAAGCGGAAAAAATGTATTTTTTTACGACATCACATTAGAAACCTCAAAAATAACAGTACTTCTCCACTATTTAATGGATATTATTATACATATAAACCTTCCTCTTGAATCACTCTATCTATTAAAAAAAACCGCAACAAAAACCGCGGTTGCGTAGTTTAAAAGATTTAAGCGTACAAAGGGACATAGGGACAGGGAAAGCGACTTTGTTTTAACTTTTATACTATGTAGTGATTCCTCTTGAATCATTCTATCTATTAAAAAAAACCGCAACAAAATCCGTTGCGTAGTTTAAAAGATTTAAGCGTACAAAGGGACATAGGGACAGGGAAAGCGACTTTGTTTTATAATATGTAGTGATTTATAAGTTATGATACAAATGTATCGAAAAGAAACGAGAATAAACCAAGAGTATGAAAAGGTTCTACATTGAATTGTAATTATGCACTTAAAGAACGAAATAAATTTGTTAAACAATATTCAAGATGAACAAGTAATTCTTACAATTTACTTTTTACTTATAGTTGGAGTCTACCATTATTTCGCAAAGGATACAAGGAAGGCATAAAAGTGGAAGACTTATGGCAAGCCCGCGATAGCGATCATTCGGGACGGCTCGGGGATCGACTGGAAGAGGCATGGAACAAAGAACTTACCAAAGCACGCAATAAAAACACCCAGCCGTCCCTCCAGAGGGCAATTGTTTCATGCTTTTGGCTCGAATACATGCTGGTCGGTTTATTTGTTGCTATACTATTTATAATACTATGGTGAGTTAAGTTCTTATATCATAATTTTATGACTTACAATGAAAATGGATGTCTAATACCTCTCTTTTTTACTAAGCATGATAAATGATAAAGATAGATGTAGATATGTGTATTGTGTATGTATGTTACGTTTAGGCAATTAAACAATCAGTGTCCAGTGTTTATATCTGTAGTAATTAAGCCATACAATAATAATAGTGATGACATAGTATAAGGATATAAATCATATATTATGTATCTTTTGTTTCAGGCCAATGGTACCTTATACACTAGCTTTATTTATAGGTTATTTTGCTGGAGAGAGAACGCCGGAGAGATATAGGGATGCTCATATTCATAATTTTCTTTTGAATTTTGTTACAATATGTACGGCTTTATTTTTATGTCATACTCAGTTGGGACAAAGTCGAGTAGGAATGCGAGTGAGGATAGCATGTTGTTCATTAATATACCGAAAAGTGAGTAATAATTTAAATATCTTATTTTGTATTATATTATCAAATGCGCGTTATGTCTAAAAGGTACACATCGAATTCAGTTTGTTCTAGATTTCCCAAAATCTAATTCTTATATATCTCTATGTCGGCGTTATTGATAAAGAGCAGACACTTCAAAATCTTCTTCGCAAATCGTGAAATCTTATCGTCGCAATAAACATTGTCACGATTAGATTTCAGTTAGATTGCAATCTGACATCATTTTTAATCCAGTCGGATACGACCAGATCCCCACCAGATTCCCATCGACCAAGAAGATGATTTTCGCTTTTCTCTTTAAAGATAAACTGCCTGTCATTGTGCTTAGTAAAAACTTAACATAAATAATATGATAAATTTGTAAAATCTAACATTAGTAATTTAACATGATGTCCCAGATGAAATCACATTAATTACGAGCATGAGCAGTGTTTAGATGATGGCATGCTGAGAAACATATTTATTCTCTACATACTAAGTAACTATATTTTATTTTATTAGCTCTTATTAAATTGAGAATTGTAAAGAACAAGTCTATGACATACACCATTATTTTACTCGTATTTTGATGGATCTCTAATAATTATCTCGATTATGCGTCTGGTCGACTTCTAATAGAAATGCAAATGTCTGTGGTCGACAAGGCCTAGCCTCAGCTCGCTCATGCAATAGCTCTATTATTTCCCAAAAATTGCTAGCACCGGATCTGATTGTCGTATCCGATTCAGCTTAAATCTGGCTAACGTCCGAACTCCGAAGAGATAACTGCATCAACAGCATCTGGTTTTTCGTATTGCAATACTTAGACTGACAGCTGAATATGCTGTATCATTGATTGTACTAGCAGTTGATTTGATTGATTGTTTTGATATCAGATATGAACATCATACTCACTTTTCCACCGTGAGAATTTTTTCTGAGGACTGTGCGAAAAATGTACATATAACATTTTAAGAACCTATACCTACTAAGACTTGTTGTTATGAATTTGTTACAAATAAAAGTATTTACACTTTTTGAAGTCGGTTTAATTTTTTGTTAACAATAGTTCAATTATTTTTTAGATTCTAAAGCTTAACCGAATCGGTCTAAGTAATACAGAACCAGGGCAAGTTATAAATTTGATGTCGAATGATGTGAACCGTTTTGATGTAGCAGCTACGTTCCTTAACTGTATGTGGGTCATGCCAATAGTCGTCATAGTGGTGTCCTATTTGGTATGGCAACACATCCAATGGGCGATGTTTGCTGCTCTAGCGGTTATATTCCTTCAAACCGTCTTTGTTCAAGGTATGTACTAATCCGCATAATTAACTTATCACAGGCAATTCAACAACGATTTGCTGTGATAGCGTTTGTAGCTAATTACACCGGTATAATCTTATCTTAATTTTACCGCTATAAACATTATTCATATAATATAATCTACTCAAAGATGTATTTTGTACTAATCGTTAAAGATTTTTATTATCTGTTAGAAATTACAATAAACAATATAAACATATAACAAGATTATAAAAACTATGCGACTTGTTGACTTGTTTTTCTTCATTGCAGCGTATTTAAGTAATCTACAGGGTACACTTCGTGGTAAAATAGCTAAGCGTACTGATGAGAGGGTTAAAGTTATGAGTGAACTTGTAAACGGGGTCCAAGTGATTAAGATGTACGCTTGGGAAAAACCCTTTGAGAAGCTCGTCGATAGACTTCGGAAGTAAGTATTTTTGTATGATGTAAATGCGATTGTTTTTATGCATCATAGTTACTCCTAAGTACAGCACAGATATTATATTATCCACTCTTTTATGAGCTTATAAATTTTACGTGACTGTGTTTAAAATGAACAGATCACATGATAATAGTAATATTTTTATCATAGAAAGCGAGTAGCGACTTAAAAATAGAGTAACGAAAGTTATCTTTGATGTTGATAGTATGTTTGCAGATGTACCTTGTTAGGAAGTTTCTATGTACTTACTAAGGTTAGAAATATTAGGTTGAGATAACGAAATTAATGATAACATTAAATCAATGTTTGTATTAAACTTACGTATAATAAAAGTCATAGTCAATTATTAGGTATTAATTGTGCTTATATATGATTTTTTAGAAGACAATATAATTTTTTAAATTATATTTTTTATTATATTACATAGGTAACTGTTTATCTAAAGTTCGACTATTGTTCATACAAAACATAATATACAATAGTCACATACAAAATATCGATGACTTAAAATTAAACATAGAGAACAAAAAATATACTATGAATTCACTCATCAGACGTTTAAATTTTATGAGGTAATATGCGGGTTAATTTTCCATACGAATCAATTTATTTCTTCACATACCTACTTATCTAGTAATTACTTGATAAAAACGTTTGTAAATTGAAATAATTTGTATTTAAATCTTTAAATTGCTTACTAAATGAATACCTAAAGTTCGATCTTAAATCTAGTTTATACTAGTCACATTATTTTTATACCTTACTAGCGGTCCGCCCCGGCTTCGCCCGTGGTACATATTTCGCAATAAAAGGTAGCCTATGTTCTTTCTCAGGGCTTAAAGATTATCTGTGCCAAATTTCATCAAAATCGGTCCAGTAGTTTATGCGTGAAAACCATACATACATACATGTACATACATACAAACCTTTCCTCTTTATAATATTAGTATAGATATAGATAAATTTATTAGTCAACAAGATATATACTTAATATATTTATTATATAGTCTATGCTCTTGCCGAGATTAGATTAGCTTAACATAGTATCATATTATGCTGAATTGCTTTGTTAGATATTTTTTAGCAACAAGAGGACATATAAATTGTTTAGCAAATAATCGGATGACAAATTGCTGATAAGATTCACACCAAAGTAGGTCACTGTTCTTAACTTTACAATTCTACAGTCTACTTTCATATAGGTACGAACTTCAGTTAACTGTGTAGGTATCGATGATCGTCGCAGTAAATTCAATTATATAAGGTACTTTAAATGATTCCGTTATCTTCGTATTAAAATAGCTTTCATTTCAGGTTAGAAGTGAAGTTTATTTTACAAACTTCTTTCATAAAGGGGTTCTCAACAGCGCTCACGGTGTTTACGGAACGATTCATATTGTTCGCCGCTGTGGTAGCGTTTGTTTTGATGGGCGGTGATATCCGAGCCAGCATTACATTCTCGCTCGTACAATACTACAATTTGCTACAACTCGCTTGCAATATATTCTTCCCCCTTGCGTTAGCTTGTCTAGCTGAAGCTAAAGTCTCTATCAGAAGAATTGAGGTAATTCGATTTTGTAAAGTTCTTAAAAGTCTGGTTAAAATAACGGAGACAAGCAAGTAAATTCTGGTTTTTTACTTTCTCTCCGTTTGCTACACATAGTCAAAAATGTTATACTTATAGTATATTGTCTTTGGTCAGACCTGTGTGAATAGACTATGTGAAGTGGATCATTAAGCATTACAATAAAATTCATAATGATTTAATGCAATGTGATAATATAGGTGTGTGATAAAACGAATCCATTATATCAAAGCATTACTTAGATCAAAGCATTAATATATGATAATGTATTTCATTTTCAAATTAACATAAAATAAAACATGTTTTTAGGAGTTCTTAAGTTTAGAGGAATTAGAACCTGAAGAACTGGGTGCAAGTTTGAAAAATGGTAATACTCTAACCAACGGTGTAAATAAAGAAAAGGAGATGCTTAAAGAGAAAGAGGGGTCGGGTCTGATACTCTCTGATGTTAGTGCAAGTTGGCAAGCAAACCCAATAGTACACACATTACGAAACATCACATTCACCGCACGGCCCGGCGAATTTATTGGCATCGCAGGCCTTGTCGGTTCTGGAAAGGTAATAACTAATAAAATATGCTATAACTCTGATTGTATTGTATTATCGGCATACGGCTTATCAAACAAAACGAGCAACGGTCATATTGTGGTCATATGCAATTATGACGTGAAATTGTAAATAAATCTTAGCTATTTAACGTCATTTGATTTATTGTAGACGAAGAAGTGATAAAGGCGTCGTATCGATGCATTTAATTAGGTTAATTGTATGAGGATGTTTAACAATAATATTTGTGTTTTCAGTCATCACTGCTAAATGTTATATTGGGAGAATTAAAACCAGCACATGGGTCTGTGAGTTTGGGAGGAGCACGTTTGGCATACGCAAGTCAGGAGCCATGGCTGTTCGTTGGAACGATAAAACAAAATATATTGTTTGGTCTGCCTTATGACAGATTACGGTATAAAAAGGTAAGAATAGTTAAGTAATTAAAAATACATAATTTCAAGTAAAGTACTTAAATATTTTTTTAAATATTCGGATGTACCTAGTTAACTAAAAAATAGAAAATAGATGTGTGTCAGTTAGCTCTAGAGTTATTTATAATATATTTTTTTTATATGAAGTAATTATGATTGATGACTTGTTTGTGAATTTGTGAAGATTTAGGATCTATTTTTACTTATATTATATAGTACAATTATAATTTATTTAGCCAAGAGCTTGTATGATTTGTCACCGTGTTAATGTTAATGGAATTAAATTAAATCCAAAGGCTTTCGGATTATGAGGTATTTACTATGTTAATGGTAGGTACTTAGAAAAAAGAAACTATCGCGGTTTATAATTATATTTCTTTGAAAAACATTACAATATAATATTATTATTTTATTAACTGGCTGCTGCTTCAACACTAGGCTGTCAAGGTTAGAGGGAGTTTATTATATTAAAATATAATAAATTTGACCTCTATAGCTAACTACTTATTGTGCCATTAAAAAAAAAAGGAATACTTTTTTTATGAAATAAAGTTTATATTTATCTGTAAACTACATAATATTATGACTTCTGTCTTCCATCCATAATATTTTGTACTAATAAAGTAGTTAATATATTATTATCAGTCGACATAGGTACGTAAATAGTTAAGCAAATTATTGAATCTATAAGTTTTGGCAAAAGTTTACTTTGACTTTTGAATTAGTAAAATATGTGCTCAATACCTGTAAAAAACAATTGTGGAACATACCTATTATGAAAAAGTTCAAGGAAGTTATTAATTCTATCTGTCCACACTAGAAATGAAACTGCTAAACACGATCGTAACTCTGCTCGTCTTTTCCTTATACTAGGTGGTAGCAGCGTGTGCTTTACTACGCGACTTCGAGCAGCTCCCAGCTGGAGAATTAACACTGGTTGGGGAACGCGGCATCAGTCTGAGCGGTGGACAACGCGCGCGAATTGGCCTTGCGCGAGCTTGCTATAGAGAGGTGCGTATAGCGTATAGTCTGTGGTATACATTACTCTATGACCACAGAATAAAAATTGTAGGGCTAGTGGGTTTCGCTTTCGCGGTTATTTCACGGTCTTTTGCACGCCTCATATGCGAAGCGTTGAGGTGGGTACTACTGTCACTTCGCGCAAAACATCTG
>CAJQZN010010707.1:0-20065 GCA_907164685.1 Colias eurytheme | reverse complement strand
TAGTTCCAAAATAATTAATTTCATCTCTTTTATGTCGTACTATAGATTGGTTGCAAATTTAATACGTGATATGAAATATTATATCGAAGACTTCCCCAAGTTTGCAGAACTTTTGGAATTTTTTTCACGACCATACAGCAAAAAAATAATTTAATTGCAATTTTAACAATGTTCCGGACTGCGGACAAGGTTGCAAAATGAGATTTATTGTCGTCCCAATGAACCATTCAATTGACCGAAGTTTGAAAACTTTTGGAATTATTGTTAAATTTTCGATTTCGAATGTCGATTCTGACTGATGTAATTATGGAAAATTTAATTTAAAAATCCGCCTGATATTTAACAACTCGTTTTCTTAATTCCTCGGAAATACACAGAAGCAAAATCAAATATTATCTATATTATTATTTGTAGGTTGATAAAATTATCATCTTTATGTTAGGTAGGTACTAGATTTCCGCCCGCGGCTTCTCCAACGTTTTCAAAGACCCGCATAGTTCCCGTTCCTTTGGGATTTCCGGGATAAAAAAAGTATAAAGTAGCCTATAGTCCGTAGTACCTAAATACCAAATTTCATTGAAATCGGTTGAGTAGTATTTGCGTGACAGAGTATAACAAACATCCATCCATCCATCCTCACATACTTTTATAATATTAGTAGGATTTGTAGGTTGATAAAATTATCATCTTTATGCTATATTCCTTTATAAATAACCAGTTCAGTAGAAAGGAAGTGAGTCGTGTAAGTGACCTTGGTCAAAAAATTGAAAAAAAATCTACTAGCTGTGCCCCGCGGTTTTACTCGCATTTCACCGCTGTTATTTGACTTAGCATGACGTTAACATAGCCTTATAATTATGTCATAACTCATAACCTTCCTCAATAAATGGGCTAACTTACACAGAATTTTTTTTTTCATACTTACCATACTTGAAAAAATCTAACATATAGGTAGTTAGGTAGTTACATATAAGATTTTAATTCTATAATAGTTTTTTTTAGTTTTATAACTTTAAAACGAATAATAAACTTTAAATGAAAAACAGTGCAAATTATCACTACATAGTATAAAACAAAGTCGCATTCTCTGTCCCAATTTCCCTATGATCCTATGTCCCTATGTCCCTTTGTACGCTTAAATCTTTGAAACTACGCAACGGATTTTGATGCGGTTTTTTTTAATAGATAGAGTGATTCAAGAGGAAGGTTTATATGTATAATAACATCCATTAAATAGTGGAGAAGTACTGTTATTTTTGAGGTTTCTATTGTGATGTCGTAAATAATTACATTTTTTCCGCTTACATTGCAAACGCAGGCTGAACCCTACGAGTTTTATCAAAATAATGTACTAAGTATTGTACACATTGAAAAGGTCTACAGAAAAGTCCGCGATGGCATATGTCTATCTCTTATGGATAACCCACAATAACATTTTTTTGTCATTTACTTTTTACGACAAATAATGGCTAATTTTCGAAGCGATTTTAACCAATACAGGATTAATCCTTAACCAATTAAATACGTTAAATACATTGTTCATTTAATATAGATCTATATGGCCCTTTACACCGTATAATTTAAGTGAATATTTTCGAAGATATTACAGATTAAAAAATTGCGGGACGTAGCGTTTGCGGCGGCACCGGCAGGCCGGGCCGCTATGTTTTTATATACAACGTTAAAAGTTTTTCTGTAGTGTATTTAGTATCAGCATTGCACCCAATTGCACCCGTGCGAAGCCGGGGCGGGTCGCTAGTTTATAATAATTTATAGTAAATGTGTAGTAAACCCTATCACACTATCTCGTATTGTTTAAAATAGTTCAGAAAAACTGGTTTAATCTGGTTTAAAAACCGGTTTAATACGGTTTAAAAACTGGTTTAATCCGTTGTTGGGAAAGGCTGCTCTAGTAGTTAATTAACAATTCATTTCACACTTAAGTTTCAGTATTAATTATCACCTTATTGCTTGTTATGTACCTAAATGAAATAAAATAGGATAATTTTTCTAGAATTACAATAATAATGAGATAAAATAAATTATCTAATAATAAAAAAGTAATTTTAGTATGTAATTAACAGGCTCAAGTAATTTACTTTTTAATTTTTCAATTTGCGATGTAATTATTGTTTATACGTAAATTATTTTATTTTGTAATCTAAGCGTAAATTAATGAAAGTAGGTATATATTTCCATTTTGATAAAAACAACTAAACAATCGTTATCATCAATTTTTATTTCATTTTATTATTATTGTATGTTTTTACCGACTGCAGCAGATAGAGAGTTATGTTTTCCGAATTTGTATAACATTTTTGTCATGTTGACAGGGGTAAAAAACTGAATATAGATATTAAAAGAGATGTCGTTAGATTTGTTTTATTTTAGAGTAAAGCTATAGGAAACATGTAACAATGATAAATGTAGCATTTTTGTAACCTAATAGTTAGCAATTTTAAATGTTTCATAGAAACACTGTATAAGTATAAGTATTGTATGAAACACTGTATTTTATATAAGTATTGTATATGTATTCAATTTTAATATTTAATGTTAGGATACAAACGTTTTTATTAGCCACATTTATTAGCCAAAGAAAAATCAGCACATTTTTACTTATAAACCATTAACTGACTGACTGACCGGTTGGCTTGGTTGGTAGCTTGACCCTGTCTTCCAAGCCACAGGTCGTGGGTTCGATTCCCACCCAGGGTAAATATTTGTGTCATGAACTCTGTATGTTTGCTCTGTGTCTGAGTGTTAATTATCTATATAATTATTTATTTAAAAATTATACTTATTATGGGATCAGATCGTGCCGCGTGTGAAAAATGTCCTGAAATATTTATTTTTTTTAACTACATATAGTATAACATAATTTCTTATTCTCTATTATTATTAATAATGACTTTTATTTATTCCAGTATGATATATTGCCATGGGCCCTTGCTGGACACGGTGCAAATGGCGGGTCTGTACAATGACTCCAAAACCTTCGTAGATATGAAAATGAAGCTGTCTCCGAACATCACCATGGAGCACTTCCATCAAATGATGAACAGGTAATTGTGAGAAATGTTGATATTAATTTACTAGGATATTTTTTAATGGTTTGGAATTGGACCTAAATAGTCTATTATAGCTATAGAAATTCACTCAAAATCAGATGTTTCCGACAGAAACCTACCTACCAAAATTACATTACTGTGACATACTATTAATATGGTTAAAAAATAGGCTGAAGATGATGACAGCAATAGATGGTAGTTTTTAAATGTCTATATTCATAATAATCTTTTTAAACTTTACATGAATAAATAAATGTTGAGTTTGAATAAGAATTTGAATAGCTATATGAATAGTTAATTAATATGTTTACTATACACGACGATATTCTTCCAGGACAGGATCCCGACCGACCAAGGCTGATATTTTAGAGTTTGTCAATCAAAACTTCGATCCGGAAGGCTCGGAGTTTGAAGACTGGAGACCTACGGACTGGAAGGATAACCCTGGTAAGTTACTTACCCATTTATCGATTAGTAAAAACAGAATGAAAATCAGTGCAGTATTTTTTGACCTTGTGTGTTTTATAAAGTGAAGTTCCATGTCCCCTAGTAGGGTAAGAGGCAGATGCATTATACATCTGTTTCACTGATCGATTTTCTTTAGGGACAAGTAGGTGATCAGCCTTCTGTGACCAAGACACCCAGGACCCCTCGGTGTTACGCTCACGCGTCAACCACTGTACCGAGGAGGCGGTCGGTTGTTTTATAAAATGTAGTGAAAATAATAAATTCTAAAACTAAATTCTCAAATACAGATATTTTAATCTTAATATTTGTTTACTCTTTGGCTTCTACCGATTTTGATGTCATTTCTGTGGGATTAAAATTGATTATATGCTACATTTTTCCTACTTATATCAAGAATTGGGCTATCTATTGCTCTTCTCTAGTTCTTTTCCTAATTTCATATAGCTCAGCCAAGCATCTAAGTTACATTGAGTTACTATGTACTACGTACTAGAGAGGCCATCGCTACTACACTTTCTCTAACACGAGTTAGAGTCAATCGTCTCAAACCATTTTTTTTTGTTAAATTGATTGGTTTTAATTGATAAGTTTATTCATATTTTTTTAATAAGATAAACAATATTTATTTGTTACATTGATTGGTTTTAATTTATAAGTAATAATAGGCAGAATATTTGCAAATTGTATGACTCACTAGCCGCCCCGCGCAGCCACGCTTGTCGCACAGATTTTGTTCGTGGTGTCCTCTCTATAATAATGCTAAGTTAATATTTTTTATCTTCCAAATATTAACAACATATTTTTACATTTTCAGCGTTCCTAGACAGAATAAAGGACCCATTGCTCCACCAATGGGCGTCAGATCTGAACAAATTATGGTTGGAACTGGGCAGGAAGATGAAGGAAGACGTCAAGCTTAACCAGGATCTGTATTCTATTATATATGTGGATAACCCGTTTATTGTGCCCGGTGAGTTGTTTAGTTAGTGGGTACATGTGTAGGTTGGCAAAGAAAAAATGTATGAACAAACACACGCATGCACACGCACACACGCATACACACTTTATTAAAACTGCGGCTCAAAAGTTAGCTAAAAAAATTGGTTGTCTGACAACGGCCGATTGTGCTTCTTTGTCGCTCGTTCCGCGCTCTCGCTCGCACTTCAAGCCTTACATGGAACGCCTCAGAGCGAGGTAACGCCGCATGAGTCATGTTTTTTCGTGCGTGCAGCTGGCTCAATCGAATTATAAGACGTTGTCACGTCAAAAAATGAACTAAAGAACTTTTTTTTTGAGTGGAACTACGTTACTCATTAAATTCCTTATATTTTCCAGGCGGTCGTTTCCGTGAATTCTACTACTGGGACTCCTATTGGATCATAAAAGGTCTCCTTCTCTCTGAAATGCGTTCCACTGCTAAGGGAATGGTGACTAACTTCCTGGATGTCGTCGATCGCATCGGTTTTATACCTAATGGGGGCAGAATTTATTATAAGATGAGGTATTTTAAAAGATTTTTTAGTAAAATTGTTAGTTTTTTTGTTAGATTTTCCAATAAAACGGGAATCATTAAAATCCGTTAAGCCGTTCGTGAGTTATAAGTAAATAAAAACAAGTATCTAATTTATTTTATATGCATACTAACTGCAGCTGAAGGCAAATCAAACGAGCTAAAAATCATTAAAATCCGGATAGCTGTTTTTGAGTTATAGTATTATAAATTATTGTATAACTAAATAAGCGTTTTATAAATTTTGATAGTAGTAGTAGTTAGTATTTATATACTTACTTATATATTAAAACTCTTATCAATTAGTGGAGAATAATATTTTCGACGAATAAGTTTTAACCAAGGATTGGAAAATCAGCCCTTAGTTAAAAAGTATTCATTTTTAATTTTTATTGATAAACCTTATATTAATTTTGTTAATTAAATTATTATTATTACAATTTTCAGATCACAACCCCCGCTCCTGATTCCAATGGTGAAGTTAATATATGACGATTCGTCTGATCTCGAATATCTAAGGATGCACATTCACACTCTAGATAGAGAATTTGATTATTGGGTAACCAATCACACAGTGGAGTTCAAACATGAAGGACAAACGTAAGTAAAAATCCTATTTTTATGGTATAAACTTTGACTATCCATACTTATATGTATAATAAATGCGAAAGTAACTCTGTCTGTCTGTCTGTTACTCAATCACGCCTTAACTACTGAACCAATTTGCATGAAATTTGGTATAAAGATATTTTGATACCCGAGAAAGGGCATAGGATAGGTTTTATCCCGGAAATCCCAGGGGAACGGGAGCTATGCGTGTTTTCTTTGAAAACGCGGGCGAAGCCGCTGGCGGAAAGCTAGTAATATATAACTAGACTAACTCTGCCTACGTGTATAAGGCAGAGTTTTATTTTAAGCGATACAATAGACCTTGAACGTTACTGCAACGAAATAAGGTGTAAATTTCAATTGATGTTTCATACATTGCTCTTGGACATTTTACTTTTTAGACGACCTTTAAATAGCCGATTATGCTGACTATAACATGATTTAAATTTTAAACATAACGTGGAAACGTGGCCTAAGAATGGATTTTTATCATCATTAAAGAAATTCTCTCATTACCAAAAGCAAAATCTTTGTAAGTTATTTTTAAAATCTATTTTCAGGGTGAAACTATGGAGGTATACTGATCAATCTCAAGGACCAAGGCCTGAAAGTTATAAAGAAGACATCGATTGTGCTAAGTAATTTATCATTGTATATTATAAATAATCTTATATACTACATATTACATATTTGTTTATAATTTTGTGTAGGATTCCTGGCATAAAATATAGTATATTATGTATATTAATATGATTTTTTGTGTCTTATGTCTTTGTAGTGGGAGAAATTGGATGAAAAGGTGGGCTTATTTTAAATCAAAATTTAAGAATACAAAAATTAAAATCAAATATTTTCGTTTATATATTATTTTTAATCAAAATTATTTTTTTATTAGTTGAAACATACATTATTTATTTTTTATTAATCTACATTTAACAAATGATTTCAACAAGTTTTCTTACACACCCAAATATTAAAATAATTAATTATATTTATAGGCATTTCGATACAGAAGCCAAAAAAGAAGAATTATATGCTGAGTTAAAAGCGGCAGCGGAATCGGGGTGGGACTTTTCATCTAGATGGTTTATTCTCAATGGGACTAATAAAGGTAATGTTTTAATTATATCACAGTAAAAACTTGTGAGTGGTTAAAAATAAAAATATAATACAGAAGATCAGAAACGCCTGGATCGATTTTGAAAATATTACTTACTGTGTGAAGTCAATTTGTTAATTACTTTATTTTAATGATGTGGTAAGCATACATTTTGAAGGTAATAATGTTATTATTATAAGTGCATTCTTACTTCCTTAGATCAAGAAGACGATAGAGTTCAGATATTTTAATTTTTAACCTTTAAGGATGAAAACCTTTATTCCTGCTTACATCCGTATCATATTTCGTCACTTCCTACTGTCATAAGCCATCATTAGATTAAAATACTAGCTTTCCGCCCGCGGCTTCGCCCGCGTTTTGAAAGAAAAACCCGCATAGTTCCCGTTCCCGTGGAATTTCCGGGATGAAACTTATCCTATGTGTTAATCCAAGTTACCCTCTATATGTGTGCTAAATTTCATTGTAATCGGTTCAGTAGTGTTTGCGTGAAAGAGTAACAAACACACACACACACATTCTCACAAACTTTCGCATTTATAATATTAGTACATATTATAATAATCTTTCCAGGTAACCTAACAAATCTAAAAACCAGGTCTATAATACCAGTAGACCTAAATGCTATAATGTGTTGGAACGCACAACTAATGTCGGAATTCCACGCACTACTGGGAAATACAGACAAAGCCGGGTATTATAGGAATGTGCATGCGGAGATGTTGGACGCGATTGAAAAGGTAAAAAATATATGTTTACTAGCGGTTCGCCCCGGCTTCGCCCGTGGTACCTACTTGTTTAAACTATCCTATCTCTCAAGTTGGATCGAACTGCACATGGTGTGCGAATTTTATTATAATCGGTTAAGTGATTTAGGAGTCCATTGAGGACAAACATTGTGACACGACATTTATATATACATATTAAGATTGTTTAAAAAATATAAATAATAATATGTAAACGTAGGAGCAAAATTTGATGAATTTTTCTATACAGATATATGACCTTGATAAATTAAAGGATGCTTTGTTAATACGAGGAAATACGAGGTTTTAAATAAGTTTGTAATGATTTTACACGTAGCCTTATTAAATTAGTGCCATAATTTTATCCGAATATGTTTTACTAAACAATCTGTAGCAATAATATTAGAATGTAAAATAGTAATTTTTACAATGTTGGTCTGTTTGTCCTGGCTAATCTCTGGAACGGCTGGACCGATTTTGATGAGACTTTCAATTACAGATAGCCGATGTAATAAGGACTAACTTAGGCTACTTTTCATTGCATTTTTATCCAATTTTATGTAAAATTAATCTACATAAGTAATTATTTATTTATTTCCAGGTATTATGGCACGAAGACGTTGGTGTCTGGCTGGATTTCAGTCTAGAATCTGGCAGACGCAGGGATTACTTTTATCCGTCTAACATAGCGCCTCTATGGACTGGTTGCTATGATAGAGCCAGGAAAGAGTACTATGTGAACCGAGTCATCAATTATTTGGATAAAGTTAAGGTTTGTTACATTCTAATATAATCTTTTCAGGACAATTTTCACACACGGCACGATTTGATCCCATACTAAGCTTTCGCTTGTGTTATAGAAACCAGATGGCTGATAAACATACATATATAATTTTTAAATAAATACTTATGTAGATAATTAACACCTAGACACAGAGCAAACATCTATGTTCATCACACAAATATTTGCCCCGGTTGGGAATCGAACCCACGACCTCTGGCTTGGAAGGCAGGGCCACTGCCAACCAAGCCAACCGGTCAGTCAAATTCAAAGTCAAATTCTGTTTATATTGAGAACACCAATATGTGATAAATAAAATAAAAAGAATCACACAAAAGAAATATTTACTAGTGGTGGTTTTTTTCGATGATAGCTCGGGTGGCTTGGTAACATGATTACAAAGGCACAAGAGAGAGAGAAAATACAAAAAAAAGAAACGTCTTTAATTACAGCTGTATTTTCTGGTATAATTGACGTATTACAAACAACTAGACTGACAATCGCCTATTAAAGTCGTCAAAAATGTATGAGCGTAGTATAAAATTGTAATTAACACCTTATTTCGTGGCAGTAATGTTCAAAACATATTGTATCAGTCATACAAAAACTCTGCCCAATATACGCGAAGGCAGACTTTTGCTTAGGACAATTTTTGAGCGTGATTGTGAAAATAAATAAATGAAATTTCGAATAAAAAAAAACCGGCCAAGTGCGAGTCGGACTCGCGCACCGAGGGTTCCGTACAAACCTTGTTTCTTTTGATTGTGTTGACATAGAAGTTTGATTTTGTTACAGCTTAAAGGTATTATAGACCTGAGTATTTGGTATGAATTTCAATTTAATACCTCTACGCGTTATGAGGAAATGGGTAGTAAGTTTAAAATTATTAAAAAAAATATATTATATGATGTAACTAAAAATTTATGGTTTTCGTAATTTTTCCTTTGTCTATGCTATAATACGTTGCTTCGTACCAAATTTCAAGATTCTGAGTTCACGGGAAGCACCCTGTAGGTTTTGATTCCCTTGCAAGTGTCGAAAATTAGCGGCATAAACGGCTGTATCTTTTGATTGCGTTGGTTTAGAAGTTTGATTTTTTCACAGCTTCAAGGGACAGTATACCTGAGTAATTGATATAAATTTCAGCCTCATACCTCCACGCGTACCTGAGAAAAAGGGTCTTGACAGACGGACGGACGGACGGACGGACAGACGGACAACAAAGTGATCCTATAAGGGTTCCGTTTTTTCCTTTTGAGGTACGGAACCCTAAAAAGGATTAAATTAAATCAATTATATGAATGACTTTCCATTCAGGTGGAAATGTACTTGCAATCTTAAAATTTGCAAGCAAATATTGATGTGAAGAAACAATATTGCATTAAAAATAAGATAAATTTTGTATTCAGTGTTTGGCAATAAATTTGCTTTCTTTTGACGTGACAACGTCTTATAATTCGATAAAGCCGGCTGCACGCACGAAAAAACATGACTCATGCGGCGTTACCTCGCTCTGAGGCGTTCCATGTAAGGCTTGAAGTGCGAGCAAGAGCGCGGAACGAGCGACAAAGAAGCACAATCGGACGTTGTCACGTTCAACTATCGTCAGTAAACCGACTTTACAGACAACCAATTTTTTTCTTTCAAATATTATTTTCTTTTATCAGGTGGACATATTCGAAGGTGGTATCCCCACGACCTTCGAGCATTCTGGTGAACAATGGGACTACCCCAACGCGTGGCCCCCACTCCAGTACATCTTTGTTGTGGGCCTGGACAGCACCGGTCTACCTGAAGCCAAAAGATTGGCCAATGAAATCGCTACTAAATGGGTCAGATCGAACTTTGAGGTGTGGAAACAGAAAACCGCTATGCTGGAAAAGGTGAGACTCTAAAGTAGATAGATGCAGATAATTTAGCGGGAACAGTTTGATTTTGAGATCTAAAAGTAGGATTACTATGTTTGAAAAGGTAAGACTATAGTAGCGGTAGATAGGGTTCGAGTCCCGCCTCGTGATCGAATTTTTTCTATTCGTCGAATTTTGAGATGTGAAAGTAGAAAACTAACTAGATATGTTGGAAAAAGTGATTTTTTTTTACTTGGTTTTTAATTGGGTGTAGGTGTAGGGAGCAAGTCTACAACTATGAAATATATGAAAATCTGTTGTTATGAACATGAAATAACAAAAAACAATTTGGGATTCGAAGAATATATTATTTGTAAAAAACATTGCCGTTTAGAATTCCTACTAAAATAAGGTTCCAAAATGTATTTTGTTATGTTTTTCATTCATATTAATTTAATATCATTTTCCAGTACGACGCAACGATTTTCGGCGGCTACGGGGGTGGGGGTGAATACGTGCTTCAAACCGGTTTTGGCTGGACCAATGGGGTTGTTATGGCACTGCTTAATCGATATGGAGGTAAATATTATGTTTATATATTTATTTATTTATTTTATATAGGGGGTGGTATGGCGTATACTTTGAGCCTGTCATGTGGGCTAACATTTTTAAGATTTTGTAGAGATTTAAAATTTAGACAAGTGTAATATGTTTTAGGGGTCTAAATTTACCCCTAAAACATATTACACTTGTTAAAGAATTTGATATAGAAAGGATAAGGATACTTCTCTCAGTTGAAATTTATTATACTTATGTTTGTTAAAAAATAACTTAGTTTATAAACTTAATTTTTTTTATAGGTTATAAACATGCCGTTTTCTTTATGATGTGCTTGTTGTTCGAAATATCTTTTCAAATCAGGTCAAAGTGTACGCCATTTTAAAATAAACCTTAACTTACGGAGTATGGTTTTATACTATGGTGTTGGTTCTCTATGTACTGGACTTCTATACTTTAATAATAATTTATTTATTTTAATACATTAAACAACATTATTACATACAATTATATTAATATTCAATTAAGATTTACAAAAATAGGATTTTTTTAGAGCTCTTTTAGAGTTAAAATAGATCATTTTAAGCCATCTTTTCATATTTTAATGAGATGATAAATAAAAACGCTGTGCTAAATTTTATCATATTTATTTAATCAATCCATTTATTATAATATGATTAGCACAAGCTTATTATCTGTTTTTTTTTTTTTACATCAACTTCATTCCCCATGGAAGTCGGTCAATTAGGTATGTCATTTGTCATAAAAATATCGCACATAATATTTTGTAGATTACAGTAGTTAAAAATCGTGTATTTGCATCTTTATTTTGATATAATTCGTGCCAATAAAGGATTGTATAAGGAATTTAATTCGTGCAAGTAAATGATGTGTATTTGACAAGGGAACGGAGAAGTGTCAAAATCTATAAGAAATGAAAAAAAAAATGAGACGGACTTATTAAAATACCAAATCTCTTTCTGACTTTAAAATTGCCAAAATGAATAAAAGAATGTACATTACATTATATGTATTATGTGTTATATAAAATATAGAGACTTTTATCTCACTTGCACATAATATTTTAGGTGCTATCTCGCTCACACGCAAGATATGTATCGCCAATTTGATTTGATTCTTTATTGGCGTGGATTATCGTTATAGGTATTACGGCACATTTTTTTTTTAAATATACATTATAATATTGTGTCTTTATTTATAATCATAATGCATCTTTATTTACTTTCATAACATAATTTTACTTTATATTTTCCCTATCTTTGTATTGTATTGTATAAAAATTTGTAAACTATTTATTTTTTATTTAATAGAAATAAGCATGATAATGCTTATTTCTAAATTGTTATTAATTTTTCCTTAATTACTGATGTATAATTTTATAATGAGTATTTCTTTATTATTGTCGGAATTTTACTTATAATTTTACTTCTATTTGGTGTATTTTATTTTTCTTAATAATAAGTGCAATCTATCAATGTTGGAGAAAATAAAAAATAAACACAGAAAATTGTTATTTTAACGATTTCATAAAAAAAAATACGTTTTGATTCGCACAAAATTTCATATTATATTAAATAAATTGCACTTATTATAAATGTATGTATTTAATATATTTCTTTGCATGATAATCAGTGGGTTTAGCTCGACTAATGGGTTCTCTAGCTTAATATTATTTATTTTAATTTCTGCACGTATATTATTGCCTGATGGTCGATGGTTTATCTTCTTCTATAGTTTGCTTTTGATGGTATTAGGTATAAAATTGATTTTATAGTGTAATTTAAAAGTATGTATATTTTAAATTATAGATTCAATTTGAATAAGAAATGATGCATAATTAAATATGATTGATTTCTCTGATTTCAATGCTAGTGAATTTTCAAGTTAATATTGCTAGAAATTTTTGTTGATTAAAGAAACTATAGGGCAAAAACTACTGAGCCAGTAAGCAAATAAGTCATAAAATTCGTGTCCAATCCTAAAGTTAGAACTGCTAATTAGGTAATGATAAAAAGCATGCATCCCGTAAGAAGTAAAGTAATTAAAATTAAACAGGCAAGAAATCAGTAAGAATACAGTAGCATGTTTATTTAAACATTTCAAGTAATAAAAAAGACAATAGAAGTAGTAAGAAACAGTAAAAAAGAGTTGAAAACAAACCCTAAATGGGTAGGGTAAAGGCAACAAAGTCGGTAGGGTAAAGAAAAAGCACAAAGTTGGTGGTGTAAAAAATTTTACAAAGCCTGGTAATGTAACAGGGTTTTTAAATTGCTAAAACATAAAACACTGGCTGGCTAAAGATAACTGTTGCATAAAAATCACAAAATTTTTAAGATGAGGCATATTGAAGCATAGAACAAGCCACGTGTAACAATAAGCTAAGGAGCCAGAACTGATTATTATCACAAGTAGCAAAATAGTAAGCTATATTATTTAGTATACAAAATACTAAGCTATGTTCTTACAAATACGAGTAGCACAACTTATACAAAGCTATTTAGTAGACAAAATATTAGGTTCTTACAAAAACCAGTAGCACAACTTAGGCTAGATGAAACCCAGTCGCGCGACCCCACTGACGGGCGCGCGGTTGCAGATACGTTGTACGCAGCGGACGCGTTCGGCGCGAGCGGCGTGCTGCCCGCCGCCGTGGGCTCCGGCAGCGTGCTCACTGCGCTGCTGGCTGTACTTGCATCGCTAGCTGCGGGGGCGTTAGGGTGAGGTGAGTGACGTATTGCTTTTGTTCTAGTAGTTTTATATAGCATTAGTTTTCTATTTTAGTAGTGAGTAAGTATCGAAGGGGGTGGTGATTGTGCTGGCTGAACTGGCTTCGCTAGCTGCAGGGGCGTTAAGGTGAGGTGAGTGAAGTTCCTTTAAATCTGGTTCATATAGTAAGTATGGTGGTGTGCTGCACGCCGCGGTGGGGTCTGGCAGCGTGCTCACTGCGTTGCTGGCTGTACTTGCTAAGTGTCGTATTTCTTTTTTAACTTGCTCTATATTTATAGTGAGTAAGTATCGTAATATCATTGTTATATTTATCATGGACAGAATATAGATAACTAGCTGCGCTTCGCGGTTTCACCCGCGTGGCTCCGCTCCTGTTGGTCTTAGCGTAATTATAGTCTAGCCTTCCTCGATAAATGGGCTATCTAACACTGAAAGTATTTTTCAAATCGGACCAGTAGTTCCTGAGATAAGCGTGTTCAAACAAACGAACTCTTCAGTTTTATAATATTAAGTATAGATTTTCATGGAAATTTATAAATTACGCTCAAAAGCCGAAAACAGTTTCGCTCAATGAGTTATTTCTAATTTTGAGGGTAACAGATATTAGACCCATATTGAAACTTTAATTTTATTTTAAGTCAGTGTTTGTATACATATTATATTGCAATACATAATTATTAATTTATTGTGTTTCCTTTGTTTCAGATATACTTGGTTTTTGGATATTATTATCTTCAAATTGAGGCACATTAAAGTAAGATCTTTCCATTTTATTATTTTGTCTAAGTTTATCGATTATAGATTTTTTTTATTAATAGCATATTTAAATATTAAAAAAATATCATTTTTTTTTATTAAATAGTAAATTTAATAATATTCCCCTACTATTTGATTATGTGTTGGTTCAAGAATCCTATTAATTTATATTAAAAAATAAATTATAGTGAGAAGTATTTTAATAGTTGTAAGTTTTTGTTGTTTTCCATTTGTTTAAGTTAATCCTCAATTATGTGAATTAGCATTTATCTTACAGTGCAATTAAACGTAATCTTTATGTAATAAAACAAATAGTACAATTGCGTAATTTATTTCATTTTAAATGAACAATATTTGTACTTATATTTTATGTGATATAATTGTAATAAAACATTTTAGATACGTGAATTTGTTCGCGATTTTACTGTTTTCCCTATTGGTCTAATAAATTGTATTTACAAGAACAATATTAAAACATACCTATATAATATTATTAACAACATTCAAGTAATAAA
Organism: Colias eurytheme; assembly: GCA_907164685.1. Lineage (NCBI taxonomy): Eukaryota > Metazoa > Arthropoda > Insecta > Lepidoptera > Pieridae > Colias > Colias eurytheme. The sequence goes on along the minus strand of CAJQZN010010707.1, from coordinate 5,339 downwards.
ACAACATCTTAACTCTACAAACAAAAAAACAAAAAAAACCGATAATGGTGTCATACGTGCATATACCCTAACACCTAGTGTACGCATACCTTTAACTTATATAACTGAAGATTACAGAATGAAAATGACTCAAGATATATGAGTGCATTCAATTTACGGACACATCCGTTTCCTATATTATTTAGTCTACGTACTGTGATATTTTTAACCTGTGGAAACTTTAATACATAATTGGAACTATGATTGGTCATTCATTCATTGGTCCTTTGTGATAGAAAGAGGATTTCCACGTGCCATTTTAAATCTTCTATTGTTAAAACATAAATTATAGGACGGAAATTTTGTAGGAAAGTTTGTAGGATCTGATATCAATCGCCATTACAGTAAAAGTCTTTATAATATGTTACATAAGGCCGGTAATCACATTATAATTTATAATATAATAAGGGTAAAATAAAACGCCACATAATAATTAAATTCATTTATTTTCGTAAACACATAACTAAGTACATAATATTTACATCCATTCAAACAAGCTTCACGAGATTTATTTTCCACTAGCTGCGCTCCGCGGTTTCACCCGCGTGGCTCCGCTACTGTTGATCTTAGCGTGATGATATATACTATATAGCCTTCCTCGATAAATGGGCTATCCAACACCGAAATAATTTTTCAAATCGCACCAGTAGTTCTTAAGATTAGCGCGTTCAAACAAACAAACAAACTCGTCAGCTTTATAATCTTAGTATAGATTAAATTAATTATGCTAAAATTCTATGTTGAGTATATTTTAGTAGCTTATTCATACTAGCCGACCCGACAAACGTTGATTTGCTAGAATAACCTTAAGTCTTTGGAATATAGTAAATTACTAGATTTCCGCCCGCGTTTTCAAAGGATTACGCATAGTTCCCGTTCCCGAGGGTTTTCCGGGTTAAAACTATCCTATGTGTTAATCCAAGTTACCCTCTATATGTGTGCTAAATTTCATTGTAATCGGTTCAGTAGTATTTGCGTGAAAGAGTAACAAACACACACACATCCTCACAAACTTTCGAATTTATAATATTAGTAGGATATCTATTCTCTGTCATAAAATTAAATAAAAATCCCATTTCGAAAGGACTTGAGTGACAATTTTTTTTTTAAGTGACAATGCCACGATAATTTTATATTTATAGTTTCATACTAGCTGTCCCGGTAAACGTTTTTTTACCTTGCTCTTATCGCTTAGGGGTATGAAAAATAGATGTTGGCCGATTCTCAGATCTACCCAATAGGCACACAAAATTTCATGAGAATCGGTGCAGCCATTTCGGAGGAGAACTGTGTCACAAGAATTTTATATTTATAGACACAGAAGTCAGATTTGCCCTTCATCCTGTATATAAACGAACCAGAAATGCATTGTTATATACTTGTTCAGTTTGCTTCACCTTGTAGTGTCTTAAACATCATCAATCAGCAAATGCCTTACGTCATAGACAGACAGACGTAGTAATAAATTTATGTACTGAATACAATAGGAACTAGGATTCGTTTGGTAGATTTTTACCTACTAAAAATAGTAATGTGTGTTCGAAATTGGTCCTTTTCATTGCAACGACTCTCGTCTGCCTCTCAGTGCACGTTTCGTGATGAAACATACGACCATTCAAAATATATAAAAAAATGCCTTTAGTGTTTATCTTCTCTACACTGAACAATTATACATACAACTGTATATGTAATTCATAATGTATTGATAATAGGCACTTATCACTAAATTGTATATTGCAGCTATTTAAAAAAAATTGGTTGTCTGTAAAGTCGGTTTACTGACGATAACTGAACGTGACAACGTCCGATTGTGCTTCTTTGTCGCTCTTTCCGCGCTCTCGCTTGCACTTCAAACCTAACGGAACGCCTCAGAGCGAGGTAACGCCGCATGAGTCATGTTTTTTCGTGCGTGCAGCCGGCTCTATCGAATTATAAGACGTTGTCACGTCAAAAATTTAGAGTGAAAGTAAAAAAGAATTATGCAATATAATTATCGCGTTCTTATGCCGGGTCCAGACTGGTGAAACGTAACATGCAATGTAACATGCAATGAAAGAATTCACCGTCCACATTGCTGCAATGTATCATGAAAGGTAACACACTTTGTAACAATTTCTCATAGTTTGGACGTCTTGCGCGCGCGAATTGTGCATTACACGCGCATGCTACGAGCATTACAAGCCGCGCGCGGAGCGATCCGAAATTTGTCGGTTTTTCGACGAACACAAAGGGGCAAGGAACACGACTACGGGAGGTTCGTAGTGAATGCGCGTTATGAGCGCGCTATGCGTCCACACCAGCAGCGAACATGCAATGAAAGGCAGAATGTTACATTGCATGTTACGTTTCACCAGTCTGGACCCGGCATTATTTATTATTTTATTGCCAGGATTATTACGGAGAGAAAGGACTCAAATCACATACTTTATTAATTATTATTAAAACAACGTTGTTAAGAGTATGTCAAGATTGTTAGGTTATATACATAGTTATATTACATGCTTTTCGCATAACATTTCTAATTTTATTTCAATTCAAGAAAAATAAACTCAATATAAACTGTATCTTATAACTCTTTAGAAATACTACCTCACTGAGATAAAAACTCAATCAGAGATTGAATCGATATATAATTATGCAAACAACATTACATTTCACTTACAACACATTAAAATCGGCTCCAATCACTTGGCCTTGTTACCATAGAGCCTGTTTACAAAACCTTTGTTTTCAATTAAAATGGAAAAAAAGGTCTTATTCAATACAAGTTTAATTATCTATTGAATAGGTACCATTATTTAAAACGTGACTGCAAATTATATGTAAGAATATAACAATACTTAATTTCGGGGAACTTATTATCTTTATTTCAACATATCTTTGTCTTAGAATTCAATTCTGCACTCGTAACATACTCGTAATAACTCAGGCCCCGGAATCACAGCCGCAATAGAAAATCTATTGTGTCGTGGACCGATCGGGCCGTTCGGGGCGCAATGGGTTAAATAATATATTGATCTGATCAATTCTAGACGTTCACATAAGGATATTTTATCTAGTCCTTAACTAAGAGGATCTTGTGTCTAGGGTACTAGGAAACTGACAAACATACTTACGTTTTTACTTTCCATACATACCACCTCATACATACAAATCTTGATTTAACAAATAATTGTATGCTCGTGGAAATAAAACCTAGAAAATAATTAATGACACAGTATAATTTTAAATCGAACCTACACTATACTCTACAGTTCTACACTAACCATTGCGTTCCTGACTGTTTTCTCAAGTCATGAACTAATATTGATGAAATTTAACATTCAGATAGACCAGCTAGCATTAGGTTAATATATAACAACACGAATCACGCTCAAATAAAGTGACATTTTTAAGAAATGTTTTTCTGTGGCAATGTATTTAAATAAAATATTATTTACCATAAGTACCTAGGTACATAAGTCAGTTACATGTCAACATAGTACTTACACAAGCACTGATTTGTATCTACGTGCTAAATCCCATTGTGATTGTGATTAGTGCATACACTTAGGCACTTTCATATACAACGACTTTTAGTCGCAAAAAACTTAGAAACACCAATAGCATGTATTTCATTTTTTATAACTCTCGTATTAATACTACAAAGATAAATGTTTAAGGTGAAATGATGTTTTAAACAATAAAAATTAAAATTATAAACATGTACATAATTGTTTGATAGTCGTCCTTCATACAAATAAATTCACTTACATAGGTGTTGAAAAATAGCTCAAACTCGACCTGAGCTATTTAACCAAATGCATGACAAATCTCATTATAATCGATTCAGTCATTTCAGCGTGAAATCGTATTCTAAGTGTTTCTATTGTTTATCTTGATGATGCATATTATATCATTGTTTTCATATTATTTGCACATTTGTCGAATGTATGTTTCATCGCGGTACGTGCATTGCAGTGGAACGAACTTGAGAGTCGTTTGAGTGAAAAGGTCGAATTAAGATCACCTTTTTCATCTCTATTTTATATACCTACATAGTTTAGAGGTCGAAGCTCGATCATCCTTTATATACCATATTTAACGGCTTCGCCCGTGGTACATGTTTACGTTTTCTCTCCATAAGAACCATCATCGTACTTCAACTAATTTTATAAAAAAAAGAAATCGGTTCAGCTGTTCTCGAGTTATGCGCTAACCAACACATTTTGCATCCATTTTTATATCAAAAGATGTACATTTGTAGTTGTTCTTTCTGTTTGCACATGCAAATGCATAGTTCAATTTGCGATTTAAAGTCGCATTGTTATAAAATGCCTTAGTTTGCCAAAGCGTTACACAGAGAGATGGTAATTAGATATAACGTACCTTCACAAGGACAGCTGATTGTAGACATCCTATTGTCGGTACAGATTTTCATACATACATACATTTATATGTACATTTGCAGGTAGATACATATTAATATGTACGTTTGTTTCAAACGATTTAAATAGCGGATATGCAACAAAGCCTTTGTTTTTATGTATTGTGTATGTAGTTCTGTTTTCTAGTTAACATTTTTTGTATCTACTACGCACTAGAGAATAATACGTGAGGTGATTTTGTGTTCACATTTTTAATAATTTATAGAATCGATTCAGTATAACAGTTGGCAGGATTAAGATGCGTTGAATTTCATCTAGTTTTAAGCTTATTTACTTGCTGTAAGAGTCAGTAGATTAAACTTTAAATAAAACACAAAGATATTAGAACATTTATTTAAAATACCACTGGGTTTTCGTCTTTTCTACTTACTAGTAATAATTACGAGACAATTGAAAAAATCCTAATTAATGTTCAATAAAACTGCGAAACAAAGATAATGCAAAATACAATTAGATAGGTGATAAAAATAATTGTTATCAAAATTTTTAAATAAGTTTTTGTTAAAAAATAATTACGGTCGATACGAGTTGTGACTGCGCGATGTAGGTGTTCTGAAAAAAGTAATTATAAATTAAAATTTATTTAAATACATACTTAATAAAAGCGGGATAAAATTCAAAGTTAAAATATAAATTAAAAAAAAAATGAAAAATAATAGATAAAGAGAGTACGAAATTCATTTTTTTTTGTTCGTACTAAATTACTTAAGTTTTTTTGTGGCCAGAACGGCTTCTACATTTTAACGCGGACGCGTGGGTGAACTGAAGGTATACATTTTTTTAAGAATAGTAACTACACAATTTTCCAAGATTCTATCTTATTATAATTATTCATCAAAAACCATCAAGTATTTCAGGCTTAAAAACGTAACT
>CAJQZN010010705.1:0-11792 GCA_907164685.1 Colias eurytheme | reverse complement strand
ACAAAAAATCAAACCTTTCCTCTTTATAATATTTGTATAGATAAAATGATTAAAACTACCCACAAATCTTATTACAAAATGGCTAGTGTGTACCTAGAAGTGTTGCTAGTCATAAATATATGACCACTTTATATACAAGCGGTAAGACGATAGCCACATATCAAAACCATAACGCTAAGTTTAGCATGCTATAAATATACTAGAGCGTCTAGAATACTGTTAACATAGTATAATACTTCATAGTATAAAACAAAGTTGCTTCTCGATCCATCCCTATGTATGGACAGATCTTTTAAACTACGCTACGAATTTTGATGTGTTTTTATTAATAGATAGAGCAGTTCGAGAGGAAGGTTTTAGTATATTATTTTGTGCGTTTTAGACAATGCGGGTGAAGGCACGGGCGTAAAGCAAGCCATAAAATAACATTATTTTATATAGTTAAAGTACATCTTAGTAAAAAGTAATTGATACAGTATCGTTTACTTTAATGAATCATCTTCATCATCAATCTTAGTTGGTAATATCTTTTTCCAATTTTGTACACTAGTTTCTATTCTAATATTATATTACTTCTTTGTTTGTCCCCATAACCTTCGAAAAACTAGAGCAATTTGAATAATTCTTTCGAAATAATAATTTCTTGGAACATTTTTTTTTATTTGTTTCTATTGTACGGAATAGAACATAGTTACTTGTATACGATTGTAAAACAGTATTAATTATACATTTTAAAAATTACGAACATTTACAACCCGATTCATTGTATTATTCTGCCAACAAACACGCTTGTAAAGCTTTTTAAACTCAGTATAAATAATATAACATACAATTCAGTTCAAAAATATTTAATATCAAACTCAAACTCAAAGTCAAACATTTATTTATTCAATTAGACTTCTTCTAGAAGCACTTTTGAAACGTCATTACATATTTTTAACATTTACCACCGATTCGGAAAGCAGTATCTACGGAGAAGAACCGGCAAGAAACTCCATAGTTGCTCTTTTTAAACATGTTAGTTTCATGTGTATCAAAATACATAACCTTAGAAAGAATCTGATGAAACTCGTCTTTACATAAAATCTAATATGATAACAATCTAGTGATTATTTCTGCACGACTCGCACGTATATTTGCAACAACGTTATATTTTATGAGGTCAAATTACTAATCCGATGCTCTGCACTGTTATTAATGGTTAGGTTTGTATAAAAGATTCAGGTTTATTTATGTATCAAAGGTTATTTTTGAATTCATTCGTTTTTAGAAATGGTTAATTAGTTAAAAAATCTCTACTCGCAAATGTGTGCTCACATAATATAAATTATCAAGTAATGCTATAAATCTATACGAATACTAGCGGTCCGCCCCGGCTTCGCCCGTGGTACTGTATCACCACCGATTATTATTGATAAATATAACAAAGATTTAATTAAATCTATCCATTTAAAGATGTTCAAATCGAGATTACCCTGTATGTGTGTGCCAAATTTCACGAAAATCGGTTTAACAGTTCTTGCGTGTGATTATAAGCAACAACCAATAAACAAACATACATACATACTTTCGCATTTACATATAATATTATAGTATGATGCTGTAAAAGCTCTCTGAACTAATAAAAAAAATATTTTTTTCGAATTAAAACTTAAAATCGAACCCACTGCCACAACCACTGCACCACAGCGTGAAGCACCTGTATCCATCATAGCTTGATAGTTGCTAACATGCGACGCTCTTCATCAATCAAATGCTCAAAGGATGTTGCCAGGAAGTACGAAACTTTGGATGTTCCATTTTATAGATGTGGTAGCTGTGTGTGGTAGTTATCTTGATAGTTGATAATATTGCTGAAAAAATAAATTAACAGAAACCAGTACTTCATAGTAAAAAGGAGGTAAAATAAAATTAAAATATATAGTTTGTTTTTGTGAATAATGTAAAATTTACCTTATACAGTAAGGAACCAATCTTTTGAAACTGATATCAAAAGATAAAGACGAAAATGATCAAAAGCTGGGATTATAATATTATGACTTTCATTTTTATTCGCTTAACATTTATATTTCACCTAACAACATCAACAAAATTATAATCGAATTCATAACATTATTATTCTGATACTAACGATCATAGCACACGTTATTCTGCCTTACTTATCACTTGTATGAAAGATGTTGGCCGATTATCAGATTTGCCCGATAGGTACAATAAAATTTCAGCTGGTATATTTTAGTGACAATCGGTTCACTACCATTGTGACACGAGAATTTTAAATATATAGTGATTTATTTAATTAACTAGCTGTATCCCGCGGTTTTACCCGCGTTGCTCCGCTCCTGTTGGTCTTAGAGCGATGATATAATATAGCCTTAGGCTTCCTCTATTAATGGGCTATTTTACACCGAAAGAGTTTTTCAAATCGGACCAGTAGTTCCTGAGATTAGCGCGTTCAAACAAACAAACAAACTCTTCAGCTTTATAATAATAGTATAAATTATAATGCCGCATCCATTTATCTCATCATTACTGATCCACCAACAATGTTGCTCACGAACTCTCAAGACTGGATAATAATTAGAAGAAAAAAACTTTTGTTCCGTTGTTACATTGTACAAACAAATGTAAGATTAACTATCTTTTATACGTGGCTTTGTCTATTATGAAACTTTTATTAAAGCTTTTTTTGTTTGAACGCGTTATTCTCAAAAAATTCTTATTGCGAAAATATTATTTTACGATAGGCCGTGTGATACTTGCATAAGATAAACTACATACCTATGTGTAGATTTAAAAAAAAGTATACTTATACGAAATCAGTTATGAAAATAGAGCCAAAATAAAAAAAAATCAGACTAGGTACTTAAACTTCACACATATTATAACAGTTCGCGCAAAAACAGGACAACAGTCTTACGGCACAGAATACTTAATAGTTATTTAATCTATAAATAATTAAATATTTAAATTTCCAGCACTCAGACTCCTGTCCAGGCGGAACGAGTGATGACGTCACAACAGTGTACTCCTGGATAGCCGCCATCTTTATTAAAAATGGCACCGATCAGTTTCAATATTACTGTGATGGTGCTATACTATCTCCGAACGTTATTATAACAGGTACTTAATTTTAATTTTCAAATTAAAATTTCATTTGAGGTGAAACTTCTTTAGACGCGTTGAGAGTAAAATTTCAAGGTCGCTTGGCAATTATACCGTCACGTCATAGAGTAAGGCGACGGTTTTGGCATCTTCGAATCTTGCCAAAGAAGTTTCACTTCTGACACCTATGGTCGGCACACACAATCACAAATTTGAAATGATTTGCAATTCAAATCCACGTGTTTAAACTTATATTGATAGCAATCTGTATCATTGATATGATAACAACGTGCTTACCAATTAAGTACTTAATTAAATACGCAATAAATTCCAAATTCATTTACCAATTTACTGCGTTTGTACTTCGCAATCAACAAATTTAACTTGCCATTAAAATCGACAATAATTTATTAGTCAGATCAAGTTGGAAACGTAAATTTAACTGTTGTTTTGTTTACAAAATCATTGTGTTACTGACCGTCTTTACATAATTTTATTTATTTGTTTATAATACTTACTTCTTTGTACATTCATTATCAGGAATCGAAATGAAATGAACACATAAACTTGGAAAGTGTATAAAAGGTGGCCTTATTGCTTAGAAGCAATCTCTTCCAGGCAAAGTTTGCAAAATATTGTAATATTAATTTGCATTGAAATTGCCTTTCCTTATTTAAGTACCTATAGTATTTTATTATATAACGTTAATTGCAATTATGAATAAGTTGTCCTCCTACTCTTCAATAATGTGTAGGTATTTTAGTTTTCTTGCAATAGGAAAACTCCCATAAAATAATTTATTTTTTAAATATTTCACATTATTGCAGTTACAAAATAAATCTTGCTGCGGCCGTAGCTGTTAATTTTTCATAGGGCGGGCCAAGCCAACGGAAGGAACTAAGTCTACAAGGAATTCTTCATTTTCCTGTTTGCGTGCTTAATTTTATTTAATCATTTGACTTCTGATGCCAGAATTGACATATTTTTATAATTTAATAACGGTCTTGACTCATAGAGCTTCAAAATATGTAGTTTTTAGACATTAATTTCATTCCTCATGCATATAGCACCATAATAATCAGTAATAGACACATAGGCCTACGAACAAAACATTAATTTATTGTTTATTTCGTCTTGAACCGTAATTACTAATTACAATCAACGTACGTTGTTTTGTTAAAGTAAATTTTACATTTCTGTTTCAATAATAAATAACTGCTACTCGAATTATCTTCCAGCAATATAAAGATCTGAACCCATCACACTAATAACCTTATTAATATCCATTAACCAATAAAGAACAGATGCTAAAAAACAAACAATTTATCCCTCATAAACAATGTATACGTCAAGTGTGTTTCAAGACAAATGCGCGGGAAAAATGCTTCCGCCCTTTCGAGTACTTTTAAAAAATGAAAATGTCACCCCGGAAAAATAAAGCGACGCCGGGAGAAGCATTTTTTATTTTTTCGCCTGGCAAGAATAAGGAGGTTTACTTACTGTGCGTGGTGATATAGATTAGTTTAGAATTTCTTGATTTTTGTTATTTTGATCAGTATTATTGTAAGATGTAAGAAATATTGAAAGTAGGAAGACAGATAAAAAATGACGTTTGGTTAATAAATAATATGTAGATAGATGTAATTCGAAATTCAAAAAGTATTTATCATTATTATGGTATGCATCGTTCATTCAAATAAGTCATGATATTGCTTCACGTTATCAAATCTCGGAGAATCGATTCGTATTTTAGCGTGCCTAATTTCTAACTTGCGCTAAGGACGTAGTAAACATAACGTTGTAAGTACTGTTTAAAATATACAACAAATATGTTCAACTTATTAATTAATTAATTTCATGCTGTCAAACTACTAAATTAATTGTCACTTTTTTATTTCAACCTAAATACACGTGACAATTTTTTTATTTGTTTTCAAGTAGATTTCAAAGCTTCAAAATATTCATCATGATTACATCGTAAAAGTATTTTATATTTATCGATCAACACAGTGCGTAAACTTCAGAAACGGGTGGTAATTTGATTATAACCTCGCTTCGAATGCAGTCGACGGCATTAGTGTCTGAACTCAACGAAAAATTACCGTGTTAAATTTTCTTTCCAATATAACTAGCAACACTGGAGCTAAGTGGAATAATCTCGTAAACTAATTTTACACCTTGTTGAAGTTATTGTGTTTTGTGTGAATGAGTTAAAATGTATATTTTGTCGTTTATTTAGCGTGTAGAATTACTATCACTACATAGTTTAAAACAAAGTCACTTTCTCTGTCCCTATGTATGCTTAAATCTTTAAAATTACGCAACGGATTATTCATGATCATGAGGAAGATTAATTAGTATGTAATTATTATTTATTAATAAGTTTTAGACTACGCGGGCTAGACTAAAAAGCAAGTGTGATTATAATTATTTACATGAATTTTAAAATGGTACTTAATTTAAAGTTGCGTAAGATAAATTTAAAAAACGTATAGAAATTACGCAGTTGGCTCGGACGAATAAAATACTTCTTTATAGGCCTGATGCTTGGTTTATGAATTAGAATCTACATTACTTTAAAATAAGGTTATGGTTTTATATTTTTATATTTTATACGATCATATTAAATTCATATAAGTTTTTTCTATAAAATGATTGCCTTATACTTTCAAATGTTTTTTCAGCACTTTTGGTTAATCTTTTATTGAATGTGACGTCATCAGTCATTTGTTATCTGTGGGCTGTTATAATAAATGACGTTTAATTTTGCGTTAATTCAACAATATTGAAGGTACTTTGAGTTAAATTTACCCACCATTATATAAAATTCCCGTATACATATTACTTTACTCTTTGTAAAATTCAATCATCTAAAGACTGGTATGATGTATCGTTGAAAAATTTGCAAAAATTGTGTAAATTCGATTTCAGTAAGTATTTGGACAATAAATAAGATTTGATTTTGTTTTAGCGGCAAGATGTGTCAATTTCACCACTGCTGAGGACATCCTTGTAATACTGGGAAAAACTTCGCTGCAACAAATATTTGATTCGGAGAAGATGATAAAGGTAAGAGAATGAAATATTGTCATACAAAATGGATGCCATTATATTAATTTGATTTTACATAATATTATTTATCGTAAATATCTGTTCTTATCATTTATTTATCTATATACTAATATTATAAAGAGGAAAGGTTTGTATGTATGTATGTATGGTTTTCACGCATAAACTACTGGACCGATTTTTATGAAATTTGGCATAGATAATCTTTAGACCCTGAGAAAGAACATGCTACTTCTTATTGCGAAATATGTACCACGGGCGAAGCCGGGGCGGACCGTTAGTCTACTACTAGGGTTCAGACGCTCATGTGCAGATGTTTTTTATTTTAATTTTTGCTCGCTCGTCTAGAAAAAAATAGACGCATGTCATATATTGAAGTCTTGACTATTGCTCTATTAGAAATATTAAACGATGAATAGGTAGCGCAGGTGTGTTGTAAGTTATCTGTCACAAGAAGTTGTTCGCTATAGGGCAGATGTACGCAAATTTTTCTTTAATCGATTTTCTTAGCTACTTAGTAATTCGCCTTATGTCGCAGAATATAATATAATAGTACTGCTTATGTACACTATGATACTTCATCCTGGAATCGAATCCAAATCCTGTCAGTTCGGACCTATTTAAAAACCTACCTACAATACCTATTCATTTCGATATAATAATATTATTATAACGATGGCAGAGGTTCCGTACAATACGAAATATAGGAAATATACTTACGAAGGAAAAATGATAGGAAAGATAAGATTATTGATTAACAGGATTAACTTCGGTCCTCTCGTAATGAGTGTTTACGTCATAAAGCAAATCTACTGTGTAATTAGCTGAGTGATTTTGGCTTATTGCTGATCTTTCCGATTGTTAATATTGACTTTTATTGACCCCTAGAGAAGGGTGTTTTTATATGATATGTCTGTTTGATAGATTTATATTTATTTATGGTTTCTTCTGGTCTTGAGTTCTTCTGATAGAAACAATACCAGTTTATTATTTCAAAAACGTGTTTAAATTAAGAAATTTGTCCTGTTCATTTAGTTATAAGAAATTTGTCCTGTTCATTAAGTTACTAGGTAGAAATAGTACGAGTGTGTGTGTTTTTACATACGTGCGTGTGTGCATGTGGGTTTGCGTGCGTGTGTGAGAGTGTAGCTGCTCGTGAAGAATGTGTGAATGTTTACGCAGTTTACGCAGAACCATTATCTTCCTCTTTATTGTTCTTTTTCCATTGAACAATAATTCATCTATTTATTTAATCTCTTTTCAGATAAAAGAAGTAATTATACATGAAAATTTCACGAACACGAGTGATGATCTAGCGATACTGAAGACGGAAGATGCGATAGAAACATCAGACACGATATCCATTGCTTGTTTGGATGATAATGATGAATACACAGATGCTTTGGTAAGTTGACTTCTTTAATTGAACCAGCAATGGAACGAAATTTACTTAGATAGTAAGAGACTTTCGCATTTAAATTTTAAATAAGATACATTGGATTCGGTCATAAGTATATAGAAATCAATGACATAATATTTGTATGCTAAGTCGCAGTCGCTAAAGTACGCAACGGATTTCGATGCGGTTCGTTTAACAGATAGAATGTTTCAACGTGGTTTTAGTATATGCTTTGAATACTTAAAACATAATGTATGAAATCATGATATAATATTATTATGCTGTCTGTTTTGAAACCATATTATCTATTTTCAGACTACTGGCTGGGCGATATCTGGCAACTTAACAGCTATTGATTTTTATAAGGACAAGAGTGAAGAATGTTCTTCATCAAGCAGTATTTGCGGCGTCTATCGAAATGGTAAGACTATCCTTTATAGATTTTAAGTAATACAGTTGATTATTTATCAACTTTATTGTTATAATCAAGCTTTAAAAAAAACTAATGTGTCTAAATTCGACGGTAATCAAGCCGCTGTTTACCATACTAATTAATTAAAAATGTATGAACAAAATTGGTTTTTATTTCTATAATTTGGAATTTCAGTTTCAAAATACTATAACATACTTATTAACAAAAAATATATTTAATATCTTAAATCGAATTACCATATGCTATTAAATCCCCTAGATTTACTTAAAAACAATTTAATTAATAATTACGTTTATGCTACATTTCTTACAAAAATTGGTTTTGTATTCCAGAAAATTTCGTTTATAGCTTGACAAGGCTGCTCTGTGCTTTTGTATTATAAAAGTTTTGTGTTCCCTATATTGCAAATAAAATAAAAACAAAAGAATTCCTGTACTATATTATTTTTTCTCACATTTCAGATATAACCCATTGTCCCAGTTTTGGTGGTATTTTCGCGGCAAAACAAAAGGGATGGTACCTCAAAGGCATTCGGAGTACGGAGGACGAAAATCGTTCTATGTGCATACATGCCCCTGTGTACTATACACCTTTGTATAATTATGTAGATTGGATAAGGAGTGTTTCATAAATGTTTTGTATATTGGTTTTTTTTTTTGGTTTTTCAATTTTAACAAACATGAATCGTGAAATGTTACAAGGGAGAAAACTACTTACCTATATTATTATTTAATAGATAGTTAGATTATCAATTATTTGTACAGAAGCAAAATTTTATTAAAATTTTTGACAATTGAAAACAACTTTTATCAAGCATAAAATTCAAGAAACAATCGTTTTGATAACAATAGCAGGCACAAGGCACAAGCCTTAGATACTACTTATATAATACTAGCGGTCCGCCCCGGCTTCGCCCGTGGTACATATGAAAAATAGATGTTGGCCGATTCTCAGACTTACCCGATATGCACAGAAAATTTCATGAGAATCAGTCCACCCGTTTCGGAGGAGTATGCAGACTAACATTGTGACACGAGAATTTTATATATAAGATATTGTTTATGTATTTCTTTGTGGTTTTTAGATGATTGTGTAATGTGTAACATCTCAACTTACATTTAAGTAAATATTATTAAGATACTAGTTTCTACATGAATAAATTCGAACCTCTGAATCGTCGTGCTTGAATTCTTATTTTCATTCTCTCCTCCGTAGAATATTTGATCTAGATTTCTTATCTATTTATTAAATATGTAATAATCTTTCACATAAATCATACCAAACGTCCGAGGCGAGAAACGTCGTCGGAAATTCATTTGTATGTAAATACGAAGGTCGAACGGCTAAGCAAGTGCAGGCAAATCGCGCGGTATGCATAGTAATAGCTTTCGGGAATACTATGGAAACTCACTGTCAACCCGATTGAGAATGGAAGTCGATACGACATGGTCTCCATGCAAAATCTACAAAAAGTATCATTGAAGCTATGTCATCATATATCATGTAAGTATGTATTAGTCGTAGCGTGATATTAAAAATACAACCCAGATATAACGTATAATTCACTGCATATTGTAATTCGTTAAACATTTGAGCTTTAAACAAAGTTGTTATAAAATATAGGAATAAGGTACAGATTCACTTGTTCTGAGTTTCATTTAAAAGTGACGAAGTGAATTTTAAAGTACATTAACTATCATTAAAACCATCTCAAGTATCTGTAACGTTCATAATATATGTATATTTTTAACTATGTATTTATATTATGCGATAAACACACAAATAATAAGGCCACAAAAAAATATGAGGCCGTTTTCCATCGATGCAACAATTAAATAATCTTTCGTATTGTTTAAAATGACAATACTTAAAAGATAACATGGCGTATCTATAAGCACATAAACTCAAAAAAGGAGAAGAAATTCGATTGCCAAGTTAAAATTAACAAAAAATTACTTCGAGAACCACAAGTAGGAACCGTTAGCGCTTGACAGATATCCTAGGACGAGCATATTACAACGAAGTATTGCATTTTCCGCGATAACACGCCTTTATATGAGGAATACGTAATTTAATAACATTGTCGTTTAGACAATGTGACTCATCGTCACTGATTTATGATTTCTATTTAGCTTTAGGTGTAATAAATATATTAGACTACAGGCCCATGTTGAAAAAGTTATGGGTCATTTGACCTATCTAGAACGATACAAGAGCATAAAATAATAAGATTCAGCATTATGCTGTCGCTTGTAAGCTGTCCAACTGAGTGCAGATGAGAATTCGAAAGTACAGGTAGAGTGAGTATAACTTTTTCAACATGTGCCTGTAGTCTATAAACTATGAAGATTTGAGTCGGTATAGTGAACTGTGTCCGTTTTTGATTGGTAGGAACGATTAAAAAATATTGCAAAATATGGCAACAGTTATGTAAAGTTTTTCTCTTTAAGTGGTCATGAGTCAAATTTTCTTACTAAAATATTAACTAGGGGAATTTCCTAGAATTCTCGATTTACGAAAACTTTTTATTCTTCTTTGTTCGTCAAATTCAGCCAGACAGATAAACACAGTTATTCAAGTAAGTGAATATTATGACATGTATGTTAAATTTTTTATAAGCTTTTTGCTTCGTCTCAATTTTGATGCAACTCGGGTTTAGACAAACACTTAGTCTGTTTACAGCCTAGACTAGATCAAGGAAAATAATACTATTGACGTATACTAATTGAAAATCCCGTTTCTTTTACGTAATATGCCAGGTCAAAGGTTTTAAGATAATGCATTATTTTATTAGAATGGTAAAGCGTGGGTAAAGCCAAGGATTTGAAACAGGACGAGTGTTCAGTATAAACTTTTTGAAGTGAAACTTCTTTATCGGGGTTGGAAAAAAATTTAATAGCTGTGTTTTACCTGAAAATAAAACACATATTAAATACTTACCTATATTTGAAGCTTACTTCATAGAGAAGGTACCTAGCTTTTTCCGCCTATTTTTCCCTCTCTTTCCGTTGTATATATGCTATCTCTCTCGCACACCTCTCCACCAGGTGGCGGGGCGCACGATAATGTCGGGCGCTGGATGTTTTTCATTGAGTCGAAATCCACAACAGGTGGACGTTAAGTGTAAGCTTCAAATATAGGTAAGTATTTAATATGTGTTTTATTTTCAGGTAAAACACAGCTATTAAACACTTGACCGTAATTTGAAGCTTACTTCATTGAGACCTGTTTGTTACCCACCTGGTGTACAATATATGGACGCCAATGTGAATTTGAATACATAAGTAATTACTTATTTCTTTATTTGAAAGAGTAAGGTGTGCAGATAGTATACCTACCAATAAATCACACAAATTTTTATATTATATAATATATTAACAATCCCAGATGAAAAGTTAATCAAATAAGAACCAAAAAGTTAATCATAATGATTAAAAGTATTAGAACTTATGAGATTGGTTCAAGCGTACCTTAGTTAACCTTTTGGGCTTGAAAAGTTAAAGTTACTACAATTTTCACTATCTTTAGCGTAAATCTGCGAAAGCGCCAGTAACGACTTTCAATTACGCATTTAGATGTTACTTACAAAATGAAGCAACAGCTGATCCCGACGAGGCAAAAATACCTCAAACTCAAACCTTTATTTATTCAATTAGAACTCTGTAGAAGCACAATTGAATCATCTTTACATAGAATTACCACCTGTCTCAACTCACACAGTTTTAACCCAACCTGCTACAAGCGGACAAGAAGAGAACTTGGTCCTTACTTTTGGGGTCAGAAATA
>CAJQZN010010704.1:0-16602 GCA_907164685.1 Colias eurytheme | reverse complement strand
GTTGTAGAAAATTTAATTTGCAACAAATAATGCTAACAATTTTTTTTTATCAGATAAATAGTTTAAGAGATATATCGTAAAAACTATTTCAACCGCTATTTTCAAGATGGCGGCCGTGGGACGAGGGTGGCAACCCCACAAACTTGGTTTTAGCTACTCACTGACCCCCCCTACACATCAAAAACATAAAATTGCGTCCTCTAAAAAATGGTTAGGCCTAAAAAATGTAACATTTCAATGGAGTAAAACAAATTATGTAGTAACATGCAAAATTCTAGTTTGAAGTTCGAATTTATATTATGTTGTATGATAACATATTTTTTTTAATGTGTAATTTATATTTTTATTTTAAACAAGGTAACAATAAACACGTATTTATTACAATTATCTTTTAACTAATTTCTTTAATACAATCAGATTAAATAGGTTTTAATAAAAAAAAAATCTACATACTTTCGATGACTTCTACATTGTCACTTGCGAAAACGATGGTGAGATTCTTATGTGACTTATTATCTGGGTAGGATGTTATGTATGTCACCTAAAACAAATAAAATTTGTTTAAAACAAACAGAAATTAATAAAAAAACATGGTGAGATACTGGGGTAGAAACACAAAAAATATAATAAAAAAAAGACGTGTGGCACTCGGGGACTGCCGTGGTAAAGCTATTGCATACTATGCCTTCAAGCCACACTCCCGTCGGAGTGGGGAGCGTGAGGTTTTTCGTTACGGAATTTCTGGATTCAGTCCCCACGCTCAAGACCCGCGATAGAAGCTATGCAATAGCTTAAAAGTATTGAGTATGCTTGGCTACACATTTTTGCGTGTGTAACCTCAAAGCTTTCAACTAGATGAACCGATATTGATGATACTTTTTATATTTGAAAGCTAGGTTTGACAAGTTGAAGGTTTAGTTTTTTATTGGAAATAACTATTTTACCTTATGTCCTGATTTAGTGAGGTGTCTAACAATGCCATCTCCAAGAATAGCGTGACTTTTACCAGCCAGAGGACTGATGACTAAAAAGTTATACGACTCACAATAACCCACTAAGAGCAACACGCAAAATACACTTAATAAACTTGATGCCATTTTCTGATGATTATTGCCTTTTACTGAGTGACGTTACTCAAAGCTTTCTTACAAAAACTCATAATTTACCAAAGCACAAATTATGAACACGTTACTATATTAAATTTCACTGAGTGTCGTAACTCAAAGCTTTCTTTAAAAAAATTACAGGGCAAAATAAGGCTTCAATCGAAAAATTTAAATCTAAATGTGGTAAGTGAAAAATCTTAATATACTGAATGTATGTGTCTGAATGACCTTCTATTATTTTTAATGGTATCGTCTGCTACTCTCAATTTCAGGGTTAATTCGTCTAAATTGCGGCGGTGAGTAGACGAAGTCTTTGTAGTATCCCCACAGAAAAAAAAACAATGGGGTTTAGGACGGGGGACCGTGTAGGCCACGTTATAAGATACCCTGAAAGATGGATAGGTCGTGAGTCGTGACACAAATTTTGACACAAATTTCATACCCTATTTAATACCCTGGGTAGAATTTATCAGCCAGTCATCGCCTTTCCATTCTATAAAACCACTAACTTTCTACTTTGTCTAAAATCTAATAAATTATATAAGTATCTAAGCCTTCCTAAACTATGTAGTAATTCCTAGAAATCGATCTGAAGAGAATCAATGTGACACGACACTTTTATAATATATTTTTATCTTTCTTATCTTATGATATCCTCATACAACCATTTCCGGTCTATTTTTACCGAAATATATACAATACAATACAATACAATACAAAATACTTTATTTAACACACACATAGGTACAGAAGATAAGAAAAAGAAAAGAGAAAAACATATAAGATAGGTACACATGTTAAATAGGCGGCCTTATCGCTTTCAAGCGATCTCTGCCAGGCAACCTTTGGATAGGATTAGTTTTATGCAGTAGAATGAGATAGGTGGTGTTTAAATTAAATAAAATTAAAAAAGATAACAGACAAAAAAAATGATATAGTTAGTAGAAATAATTAAAGTACAAAAAAATAAAATAAAATACATAAATATAATTTAAAATGATATAGTTACATACATAATATATAATAATACGAAAATAATGACTATAATACACATACATACATTCATACATACAAAATACATACATACATACATACATACATGCAAATATATACATATAGATATATAAATATATACGTCAAATATTACAGCTGATTAAAGAAATGGTCAAATATTTCTTTTTTAAATATGTTTAGCGATTGAGCGCGTCTTATGCTTATTGGAAGAGCATTCCACAAGAGTATAGCTTGCACATGAAACGAGTTTTGGTAAAATTTGGTCTTATGAGGTGGAATTTTTAAAAGTAATTTTTCAGAGCAGCGCAGATTAAAGTCAGTGCTCTCTCGAAATTGAAATTTTTCCTTTAGGTAGCCGGGAGTTTTAGGATTAAACAGGACACGGTATAGGAGTTGGAGAAGGTGGGTGTTCCGACGCTGACGTATTGGTAACCACTTGAGCTTTGTCCTGTATTGCGAGACGTGGTCATACTTGCGCAAGCCAAAAATGAAGCGTATGCAAACATTTTGGAGTCGCTCAAGTTTGTCCAACTGGATTTCGGTCAGGTCGGGATAACAGACATCGGCATAATCGAGGATGGGAAGGAGGAGGGATTGTGCAAGAGAAGTTCTGGTTGAGATGGGCAAGAAGTTACGGATTCTCATGAGTGAATGAGATGAGGCAAAGATTTTCTTGTTAAGCTCATTTATTTGTGGTTGCCAAGATAGTGTTCGGTCAATAGTGATGCCTAAGCTTTTAATGCTATCACTGAATGGGATTATGGTACCGTCCACAGTAATAGGGGGCAAACTAGACCAGCCTACCCTTGATATGAATGAAGAGCTGCCGATAAGGATAGTTTTGGTCTTAGGGTTAACTACCAAGCCATGAGATCTACTCCAATTCATGATCAAGGCCAGGTCGTTATTTGTGGTTGCTATGGCAGACGGTAAATTCTCGAACGTGGACATAGTGTAGATTTGGAGATCATCTGCATACATGTGGGAGAAGGAAGTAAGAGAAAGAGAGATAGAGTTGATAAATATAGAGAAGAGAAAAGGAGAGAGGACGCCACCTTGTGGAACGCCAGCAGTGATGTCAGACCAGCTAGAAAATACGTCGTCAATTTTAATCCTTTGCTGGCGTCCCAACAAGTAACTTTTGAACCATACAATCACCGATGGAGATATGTTAATTGAGCGTAGCAGTCCCAATAGGATGTCAAAATCTACGGTATTGAAAGCATTACTGAAGTCCAGTAACGTGAGAATGGTGAGCTGCTTATCATCCAATGCTGACCGTATATCGTCGGTGATCTTAGTGAGAGCAGTAGCCGTACTATGTCCGGGACGGAAGCCGGATTGGAAGGTATTTAGGATATTGTTTTTATTAAGGAAATAGCTTAATTGTTCATGAACTAACCGTTCGAGAACTTTGGATAGGAACGGAAGGATGGATATAGGACGATAGTCGGAAAAGGAAGTAGGGTTTGGCTTTTTCGGCAGTGGAACGACATGGGCGTCTTTCCAGGCATTAGGAAATATTCCGTTGCTGATGGAGGAGTTGAATATGTGGGTTAAGACGGGAGCAAGGATATCTAGGATAGGAAGGATCATATTACGACCGATGCTATCACTACCGACGGCTTTGGATGAAATAGATGATATGCTCTTCTTAACACCACATACGGTGAATTGTTTGAAAGTGAACGGTTGATATTGAGGAGTCGGACAAGATGAAAGATTATTCAATGTGCGTGACTTAAGTTCTGGGTTAAATACAAGAGAATTATGGGTAAAGTGGTTGTTCATTAAATCGATATTAGTGTTAGGAGGGAGAGATAGTTGCTGCTGTTTGCCAACTCCTAAGGACTTAAGAAATTTCCAAATCTTAGCTGGGTCGCCGTTCTCGACCGAATTGGAAACGTGGCGTCGCTGAGCATCTCTACACAAAGTATTGCAGTGATTCCGTATCCTATTGTACTTCTCCCTGTTAACCGGTGAGTTATTCGATTTCAATTTGGATTTCGCCCTATTTTTTGAGTTAATAACTGCCTTGATTTCATTAGTCAACCATGGTGCCGGTAATTGTTTAATTCTTACAGGTTTAATGGGAGCATGAATATCATATAATTGCGTTAGTAACGAATTAAACACAGTGACCATATCGTTGACGTCACTTGCACCATACACCTGTCCCCAGTCCAGCTTTTCAGCGTCATCCGCCAGACGATTCAAGTCCATATCACCAAAACTTCTCTGCATGAGGATTTGAGGTTTAGGTTTAGGGGATCGCAACTTGTAGGAAAGGAAAAGGAGGTCATGGTAAGAAAAAGCCTCGGCTGGTAACTGCCCGTGCTTGCCCACAAGTTCAGTATTAGAAACAAGGATAAGGTCTAAAAGTGATGGAGAACAGTTTGGGAAGAAATGAGTAGGGTTGAGTGGCAGAACATGTAGATTGAACGAATCAACAGTAGAGAGTAGTCTTTTGGAACGAACATCATCCTTGAGCAAGCAAGTATTGAAGTCGCCCATAAGAACAATATGTTTGTACGATGGTACATATTTCTCTAAAAGCTGATCGAAGGAGGAAAAATAGTCTACGTGACAGGAGGGACTGTAAAGGACACCGAGGAGCAATTTGGTATGGGATAGGGAAATCTCGATAAGGAGGTGCTCTGCCGCATCGGATGGAGGTGGTTGGGTCGAGCAGTTAAGAATGGAGAATGGTATATTACATCGAAGGTAAATAGCCACCCCACCGCCTGTCCTACCGATGCGATCATTGCGAAGGAGTCGAAAACCGGGAATGGAGTAACAGGTGGAGGGAAGGGAAGGCTTAAGCCAGGATTCGGAGACAAGGATAGCATGGGTGTTATTATTGGATTCAAAAGACATAAGAAAATCGGGATAGTGCGCTGGAATGCTTTGCGCATTTACGTGAACGACGTTAAAGTTTTTTGAGCAGTCAGAGAAGTTACTTAAAAGTGTGGATTGAAGAGGAAGTGTAGAGCTATAGTAGCTATCTTCACTGCTGACAGTACTGTCAGATGAAGATATAAAAGAATGAAAGCTATCGTCATTTGACATAATTGTTAATAAAATATAGATATGTATTATGTTTATGTATAGATAAATTATAAATGTATAGTATAAATGTATATATCTATAGATTACGACCGTATGCAGGAATGATAATATTTTATACTAAGCGTTTACCGTGGATTTGTCTACGCAATAGGTGCTTTTTACAACTACGTCCGCGTTGCTTACCTTTACTCTGTATCAATATTGTTTAAGTGGGCAATGTCATTATTACTTAAATTGATTACCTACTATTTGTTTTTCCTTTTCACTGCTTTTTCTCGAATCATTTTTTTTTTAAATTAAGTACATTGATACAATATAATTAATAGTAATATACACACAAAATTAACAATAAAAGCGCAAGGAAAGCAGGTACATAATATTTTGTTCAATCTCTATTTACTTTTGCATAGAGAGTTAAAAACAGCAAATTATTTTTATTTATTTTGTCTATTTTATATATTTTGCGCGAGTCCATGTACTAACATAAATAAAAATAGCTCCGTTAAAAACAACCGACTTCAAAAACGGAAAAGTAAAAATAAAAAAGATTTGATATTATTAATTAGAAAAGATTTGATGTCGGCGCACGGGCTTAATATCAGTGTATGGCACCGAAAAAAGAATCACGTAAATCAGTTAAGAAACCTAGGAGTAATCGGTGTACTTACATACATAAAAAAAATAAAAAAATATACCGACCAAAACCTCCTCCTTTTTTTGAAGTCGGTTAATAAAATAAAAAATCGAACCTTTATTTATTTGTATTTCAAACAGTATAAAGAAAATAATTATCCGTTACCAAAAAAACAATTCCTCGTATGTTTATGTATATAATAGATAAGTAAAGATTCTTGTTCGCATATACAGTTGCTATTGATACCTGAAAAATCTAATTGGGTGAGATAAAAGGTTTTGAAATCGATCCAAATATTTCATCATTTGAGTGACCAAGATATTATTATCTGCATTATCAGCTTGGTCACTGTGACACTGCAAAAATTATGTCGCTTAAGATCTTTTTAATTTGGCAGAAGGACTTTGGATAACATTCGATTGCATTTATCTTTTTGAATCTTATTACTAAAACAAGTCAATAACTGCGTTAAAAACAACCGACTTCAAACTTTCACTTGCAACATTTACAAATACAGACAAAAATGCTCATAAAATAAAAACTACTGGGCCTATCCGAATAAAATTTTTATGGGACCAATTCGACACCATCCCGCATCGAACAAAAAAAGAATCACGTAAATCGGTCCAGAAACCACGGAGTAATCGGTGTACATACATAAAAAAAAAAAAAAAAAAAAACATACCGGCCGAATTGATAACCTCCTCCTTTTTTTGAAGTCGGTTAATAAGTAGGTAGGTATTGTTATGGCTGGATGCGACAAAAGGATGGACATTGGACATGTTGTCGAACGGTCTGAAAACATTTATTGATTCGCCCGCTTTGTCTAAAATCATGAATTAAATAGATACTAAAATAGATTTAAAAAAAAAGCACCAAAATCCGTTGCGTAGTTTTAAAGATTTAAGCATACAAGGCTCAGTGTATACTAGGGCGCTATTTTGTCTCAATCTAAGTGGGTTCAGGAATATGTGGAAACAAGCCTTTACCATTCACCCATTAGCACATATTAAATAGGATATACACTGCAAATGGATTCTCACATTTTCGGGATAAAACTTATCCTATGTCCCTTTTCAGGTCTCGAGGCTCGAGCTATCTCTGTATTAAATTTCAACCAAATTAGTGCCGCGGTTGTGGCGCGGCTTGAAAAGGAGACAGGCAGAATTACTTTAGCATTTATTATAGACTAGCGGTCCGTCCCGGCTTTGCCCGTGGTACATATTTACGTTATCTCTCCATAAGAACCATCCTCATACTTCAAGGAATATAATAAAAAAAATACGTGTGGCACTCGGGGACTGCCGCGGAAAAAGCTATTGCATGCTATGCCTTCAAGCCACACCTCCGTGCCCGTCGGAGTGGGGAGCGTGAGGTTTTTTCGTTACGGAATTTCTGGATTCGGTCCCCGTGCTCAAAGCCCGCGATAGAAGCTATGCAATAGCTTAAAAGAATTATCGAAATCAGTCCACACGTTCACGCGTGGTGCTGTGACCAAGGGAAATAGGGATTCATTTTTATATATTACTAGCGGTCCGCCCCGGCTTCGCCCGTGGTACATGTTTACGTTTTCTCTACATAAGAACCATCCTCGTACTTCAAGTAATATAATAAAAAAAGAATTATCGAAATCGGTTCAGCCGTTCTCGAGTTATGCGCTTACCAACACATTTTGCGATTCATTTTTATATATAAAGAAGTTAGGATGCTAATATGATTTATAATTGACCGTTGTAACCAAGGTATTATGGCCTTAGACGAAACCTAGCAACAGCAGGATCATAAGCTGTTTTTATTTAAGTCATAAAAAACCATTAAATTATTTTCTCGATATAATTTTTTGGGTAATTTGTTAACTTCATATAAACATAATTATACCTATGTGGTTTTTGTATTGGATTCGGTGTTCAGAACAAGTTCTGTTTTAAGATAATATCATCAATCATTACGATCAACATTAATTTAAAACTAAAAATAAACCTAACCTAACGCATAATTCTTATGGGTTGTTCATTTCCTGAAAAACTATGCACTAGCTGCGATCCCGACTTCGTCTACATTTTGTTATCAAGATAAAAACGTTCTTACGAAAAATGTACTTTCACATTATTTAAATGAAATAATCTATGATATCTATAAGTAGTATAATTTACAACCTGATTTTTTAAAGAATAAAACTAAATAATGTACCTACATATTTTGTACAGACCACAAAATTAATCCTTAATCAAACTATAGATAAGAACAAACCGCACTTAATAAGATAAACTTGTTTCCAAGGTGCCAACCCTCAGACAATTCGGATACTAGCCAAAAATATAATTATGCATGTCATTGTTTTGGCTTTAATAGTATTAATGAAGTCACCCAGTAGTTTCATCATATTACTAGATTTCCGCCCGCGTCTTCGCCCGCGTTTTCAAAGGACAACCCGTTCCCGTTTCCGTGGCATTTCCGGGATAAAACCTGTTAATCCAAGTTACCCTCTACATGTGTGCTAAATTTCATTGTAACCGGTTCAGTAGTATTTGCGTGAAAGAGTAACAAACACACACATACACACACATTCTTACAAACTTTCGCATAATTATAATATTAGTAGTACAGGATAGGATCTTCAATACAAACGAACAGGTATTATTTTTATAATAAAGATGAGTCAGATATCCGTTGATTAGATTGAATCATTGACAGAGTGAGTAAGGAATAAAAAAACGTCGGCTCGCACAAGGCCAAAGTTAGTTAAGGTTGTGTATTTGAAGTGTTTTGAAGTGTATAAGGTTCGTTATTATTTTAATAATTTATTCCTACAGGTTATGTGTTATTATTAAGATCATATGGTTTTTGTTATAACTGGTTATTAATCTTTATTTGATAGTATTTTTTTGGTAGGTAGGTACGATCTATTTATAAAATTTTCGCGTCAGTGTTGTTTACAAAACTCCGATCAAACTGTTTGAACTGTTTTATTATGATTTTTTTATTATATATGTCTGTAAGGTCTGAGAATTTAAATTATTAATTTATATTAAACATTTGTTTGTTTTAAAACGATTATTATATGGATATATTTTTTTTAAGAACTTGTTTACTTCTTAACGATTTTTAAAATACAAAATTTAATTATTTCCGAAGATTTAAATCAATTCAATGCTAACAAGGAATCTTTTTGATAAATCTTAAATATTTTTAAGCTATTGCATAGCTTCTATCGCGGGCCTTGAGCGCGGGGACCGAATCCAGAAATTCCGTAACGAAAAAACCTCACGCTCCCCACTCCGACGGGCGCGGAGGTGTGGCTTGAAGGCATAGCATGCAATAGCTTTACTGCGGCAGTCCCAGAGTGCGACACGTCTTTTTTATTATTAGTTTTAAAATATATTCCTACTTAATTTTACGTAGTTATGTTTTTTAATGACACTTATTTTTTATGAAAAACCATGTAGGTATGAAGATTATCTACAGCATGGTTGTCAGCAAAATTAAACCGCATTGACCTTTTATTTCATTGGTCAAAAGGTAATTAGTTTTTGTTACTAAATTGCAGACAAGTTTTTGTCATCGTTTGAAATGTTTAAAAGATGATGTAAGGATTTGAAAAAAATGGTTGCCAGCTATTAATTTTGATTCTATGCTTGAGATATTGCTTGCCAGATATTACTTAAAAGTTGAAACATTTACATATCGGTAAAAAAACTTGAGCGATGTCAAGGGACATCCGGATGGAGCGAAGTGTCAAGTTAGAGAGAGACAGACAGAGAACCACGCGCACGCCGCACGGCTTACAACTCTAGCAAAAAGTGTCGTGACAATGTTTCGTAAGAATTTTTTTCCGTCTAGCCCCCTTTCTCAACGCGCGATAAGGAACTTCGTTCTAATTATCAACAAATCTGAATTATTATTAACCATTTTTCCATACAATCATACTCTAACTTATTGTATGTAGTCACCATGATGCATTTAAGCAAGAATTTTCGTCTAAAAACACCTACTCGCAGATTCAAGTTCCGAGATTTCAGGCTAACACTATTTCAATAACAAGCTGAACAAAAATGCCTATTTTTGGCGCCTAAATTTATATATAACGCTGTCATAACTTATAAATTATCTATGATATCTACTTAAATTACTTTAATATTAATAAATGTATGATTTTATGTAGCTACGTGTTCTTGTGTTTATATAAACATTTATTTAATTCTCAGGTTACATATTACTACAATAATTGTAATGTACTATATATTTTCCTTAACATTGTTTTTGCAAGTTTAAAGGAAAAATTGACTAAATAAGATAGTACCTACCTATTTATTGTATCAATAATTGGCTAGTTGTTTGAACATTCATTATAACAATAACACTTGTAATATTTAACTCGTATTTTGCTTGAAAATAGACTCAAGAACATGTCTATATTATATAGTGAACACTATTAAGTAAATTTACTAATTACTATCTATTATAACATATAATATTATCTTCTAATAATAGCAAACAAAACAAAATTATTGTCTAAATCAGTCCAGGTATTCACGCGACGCCATGAGCAAGCGAAAAAAGTATTTAATTCAATAATTGATAAGATATAGATTTCTAATTATACAATACCGATAAGTTAAATGTAGAATGTTGATAGAAAGAATGATCAAATTTAATTACCTATAACGATCTTATATCCGAACTAATTCAAAGTAATTTTATCCCTCGTACTAAGATCGAGAATGAATGATTTAAACTTTGCAAAAGATTGACTTAAAATGTGTGTCTTTTGAGATGCTAGTAAACTTATTAAAATAGTGAGTAGCTTAATCATAACCACTAAATATGAGAATAAGAATTCAATTTATCTTAATTCACGGAATGTAGTTACAAAGGGGAACTATATTTTCTATCACCAAAATTTATATTTGTCATCAAGTTATATCACCTAATAAATAGATCTATCACCACGAAATATTTTCGTTCTCAGATAAACAAAAATTGTTCCCAGGTATGAATTATCAAATTAATGTTAATATATGTGTAAAATAAGAAATCGATAACCAATAAAATTATATTGCATTACATGAATATAAACTTCGTTCTTATAATAACAGTTATGTTACTTAAATAATAGCTCTGTGCTCAGAATGGTAGATCTGTCACCAAATAAATCGATTATCGATCCCTGACTGCGACTCCTTTTTATTTGATATTTTGTCACCAATACAGTAGTAACATTTTATATTCTATAATAGTATTCGTTACCAATTTAATACACCAATTTATAATTTTAATGATTATTTTAACTTTAATTAAGTCATAAGTGTTTTATCTACTATTCTTCTAGCCATAAGCCAGCCATAAGGCCTTCTAGCCATTGTTCAGTGGTAATTATTTTAAACAATAAATATTGATTATTTTGACTTTAATAATTGTTTTATTTACTCCTCTGCTAAAATTTTTATTTAAATATAATTTATACTACCAGTGGAAAATTAGAACCTTGGGAGTCTAGTTAAGTAGCAGAATCTTTTGGTTGAAACGATGATGACAACCCTAATTTTTTATTGGAACTTAATGCAATTTTCTAGTAATATAATATGATTTATTGGTGATCTCTTTAAATTAGTTTGCTTAAATACTTATTAGGACACACCTATTATAATACATACAAAAACATTTATTTGGTACTAGACCTCAGGATTTTAGGTGATTTATTGTGGAACTGATATTGCATTGTTTGGTGACTACATTTTGGTGACAGATCTACTATTTTGAGGACAAACTCTATTATTTAAGAAACACAAAACTAATTAAATTGGTGATAGCTTAAATGATACCCGTTACAAAGATGCATGTTTCAAGTTTAAACATTCTTATACATTCTGCTCGTAGTTGAGGTTTGTCCGATAAAAAGGGGTACCTACTCAAAAGATGCAAGTGCAAGAACAAGTGACTCTAGACGGTGCATTGATACTAAACCGTTCAATAATGCAATACAATCTTATCACTTTATCATGTTAGTTGTTACTTATCGTGTGAAAACAGAAGGTCAGTATATCTGTACTAGATTCCATGTTGAGGTTTTACGCCTTCAGTTTATTTTATATATTTCTTGTAGTATACACAAATACACCAATCAATAGGTTGCCTATAAGATTACCCATTTGACTAAAATTTAAGCCATCTCTTGATTTTACGATAACCACCCAGTAGTAAGTTGGTGAAGAATATTTTGAATATCTTCAATTATGTTTCTGTGAATCTGGTTACATGGATTCAAAACTGTACTGGACTAATCTAAAAAAACTTACCCAAAAACAAATATAACAGAGAATTTTATCTGATTATTTCCTAGGATCTACTATTATTGATAGATCACTAATAGTTTGTTATTACAATAGTACTGAGGTAACCTTATTGATTGATTATTATTAAAATAAATAATTAATATATTAATCTAACAAATGCAGAGAAGATAAAAATCTATTTTAATATGGATAAATTTTGGAAAAACAAAGTTTATATCTAAATTAATACAGACAAATCTATACTAAAACGTGATCTTTTATGATGAGTTATCTGGACAAGTAGCTTAAAATTTATCACGATAAGACTTAATCGCTTCTGGAATCGTGGCCTCAGTTCTGCCGGGTAGAGCCGTAGTTCGAAGCTCGTTACATGTAAATTAGCCTTTGAACATACCACGTGCGAACCGTGGATAAATAAAGTTTTGTAGGTGGACTCAGTATAAGCTTTATTGATAAACTCATAGTTTGGTCTATTTAAATTCACCTTGAAATAGGAAAAAATTAACTGACGATCGCTTAGCCGCGAAAAAGCGGAAAGCGAAAATCAGGTCCTTTAAAAAGAGCAAAAGAAATAGACGAATAAAATATAAAAAGAAACAATTCAACCTCCCGTTTAGCAAATTTCATTTAAAACAATGTTAATTTTAGTCAATTTTTGCTGATAAAACTTGTTAATCTTTTGTTATTTTTCTTAGATGAAGTCAATATGGTTCGGGCTGGTGATCGCCACGCTGATCACCTTTTGTTCTGGATACAAAATAATGGTGGTGTTCCCAATTGCATCGAAGAGCCATTCCATACTGGGAGACAGTGTAGTCTCGCTTTTAGCAAAGGCTGGTCATGAGGTAAGAAAATATGGTTTTATTAATTCACTTGCTCAGATGAAGATGAAGATGAAAATGGTTGCGTCATGGTAATACCGTCACGTCACGGTACCTAAGGCGACAATTTAGGTCATCTAATCTCGCCAAAGAAGTTTTACTTCTGACACGTGTGATCGGCATACACGCTCATTTTTTTTGGGAAGATATAAAAAGTCACATAAATTATAATATAAACAATTCATTTCAGGTAACATATTTGACGCCATTCCCAAAAGGTAAAGGACCAGCCAATGTACGAGAAATAGATTTGAGCCATAACATACAATATTTACCAGGTAAGGGCTTTTATTTGTTT
Source organism: Colias eurytheme (assembly GCA_907164685.1). Classification (NCBI taxonomy): domain Eukaryota; kingdom Metazoa; phylum Arthropoda; class Insecta; order Lepidoptera; family Pieridae; genus Colias; species Colias eurytheme. Next base: position 3,307 of record CAJQZN010010704.1, on the reverse strand, counting down.
TTCGTTTATTTTCCTAGCAGTCTGTGTGTTTTATTATAGTTTTGTACATTAAGATTTTAGAAAATAACTACTCGTGAATAAGATCATTGTAAAGTGTCTGGAAGAGAATACCAATAGCGATAAGATCGCCATTTATTTGGCGTCAATCTGTATGTTAATTTAATGTGTGTGCAATTAAGAATTATATCTATCTATTTATCGAAAGTGTTGGAAAGGTCTTTGTATAATATCTATACTAATCTATACTAATATTATAATCTATATCTATACTAATATTTGTATACGTAGTATATTATTATTAGTCTGTGCTAATATTATAAAGAGGAAAGGTTTGTATGTATGTATGGTTTTCACGCATAAACTACTGAACTGATTACAATGAGCACACATATAGAGGGTAACTTGGATTAACACATAGGATAGGTTTTATCCCGGAAATCCCACGGGAATGGGAACTATTCGGGTTTTCCTTTGAAAATGCGGGCGAAGCCGCTGGCGGAAATCTAGTAATTAATAAATCGCAAATTCGTAAAAAAAATTAAACCTGGATTTCCTCTGATCATCTCCTGAGGATTTCCTTCATTTATTATTAATGTTTTTTTTTTCTAGATCATGTGGGTGATATTAAGCAGTATATGAACAACAATCTTATTCCTTCGAATGTCACGTTGTTTTTTGACAGTTTGAAGAAATCATGTGTCCACGCCTTTGAACATAAAGAAGTACAGGAGATGATGTTTGATCCTAATGTGAAGTTTGATGTTATTATTATAGAATGGATCTTCCTCGACTATATTGCTGGGTAAGCTATAAATTAATATATCTATACTAATATTATAAAGAGGAAAGGTTTGTTATTTAATGTATGTATGTATGGTTTTCACGCAAATACTACTGAACCGATTACAATGAAATTTAGCACACATATAGATGGTAACTTGGATTAACACATAGGATAGGTTTTATCCCGGAAATCCCACGGGAACGGGAACTATGTGGGGGCTGACAACGCGGGCGAAGCCGCTGGCGGAATGCTAGTAGATAATATTATAGCGTATAGATCGTTTATGAATGAATGAAAATATAACGCTTGATAGAATCCGGGTCTAATATATTTATGTGTATATTAATGATGCTGCGTAATGGTGCTAAAATTCTTGACTTCTTAAGTGAGAATTGTTTATCCATACTTGCATAATATATAATAAAAGCGTAAGAAAGTGTATCTTTGGGTAAAAAAATATTGTCAAAAATGACCACAAAATCAAAGAGAGTAAGTTTTCGGGCACAAGCTAGCCATAAACGAAGGAAAAATATTATCAAACGATTTTTTTTTAATATTATTTTTAATTATTCCGTAAAAAATATCCTTATGTATTTTTAGATTATCTGCTGTATTCGATTGCCCATACATCTGGTTGTCATCATCAGACCCTCACCGTATGGTGTTACGACTGGCTCATGATGCTCCCAACCCAGCATATACTACCGATGCCATGTCTCCTAACATGCCACCCTTGAGTTTCTTCCAAAGAGCTCAGGAATTGTTGTTCCATGTAGGAGGAATTGTATTACAATATTTGTGAGTATGATTTCATCTTATTTGTTTGGTTCTTTTGATAATTAATGTTGATCATTCACAAAAACTTCACTCTAAACGTAAAGTTCTCTATCATCTATTATTGTATTCTATTATTTTACTTAATTTTTTATCTGCAGTATTTTCAAAACTTCGTGAAATTTTGAACTTATCTTAACTAAAGTTAACAAAACAATACTGTTATATTAAATCAAATTATTCTTTCAGCGTGACGGATCCTATACAATACATAGAGTATGACCGATTGTTGGTACCAGCGATTAAAAAACGTGGATACCCTGTTCCGCCACTAGAAGACATTATATACAATGCTTCTCTTGTTTTGAGTAATTCACATCCATCGATGGGCAAATCTATACCTTTGCCACAGAACTTCAAACCAGTGGGAGGGTATCATATTAGCCGTGAAGTGAAGCCATTGCCAGAAGTAAGTAATATAAACTCCATGAGATTTCAATATCTTTAACTATAAAAGATAAATATAAAATAGCAGGCAGTACAATTGATGGAGGTGATCGTCGCCGCCCATAAGCATTTCAACGTTAGGCACATTGTGATTGTTTTCCCAGTCTTAGAGATATGCGCGCTTCTTTTTGAAGGTGTCCATATTGTAGAACCGATGATAATAGTAGGCTGTTCGAAAATTTGGTCGTCCTGGCCAAAAATGCCGTGAAAAGTGCATAATTGTTGAAAACCAAGGATGGAAAATGAACTCACAAATTCCATGGTATCTTAAATCTTAATACTATTATAAAGGCGAAAGTTTGTATGGATGTATGGATGTTTGTTACACTTTCACGTAAAAACTACTGAACCGATTACAATGAAATTTAGCACACATATAGAGGGTAACTTGGATTAACACATAGGATAGGTTTTATCCCGGAAATCCCACGGAAACGTGAACTATGCGGGTTTTCCTTTGAAAATGCGGGCGAAGCCGCGGGCGGAAATCTAGTTAGAAATATATGTAAGTCTTAATCTATAGGTATTTACAGGATTTGAAGAAATTGCTAGATGGTGCCAAACATGGTTTAATTTACTTCAGTATGGGAAGTAATTTAAAGAGTAGACTCTTACCTGATGAATTAAAGAAGAGTCTATTGAAGATGTTCGGTGGATTGAAATATAAAATTTTATGGAAATTCGAAGAGGACCTCCCAGGGACACCTAGCAATGTTCACATCGTGAAGTGGGCACCTCAACAGAGTATATTAGGTGATTATAGTAATTTGTACATATTGTGTCTAAAATGATAGCTCCTGTCCGTTACATTTTTTAATAACTCAAGTCTATTTTTTTTTCATAAAAATGATAAAACGATTAAAATAAATAAGCATTGAAATCAGCTCATGTTTGTTGTTAATATTTAATTTTGAGTGTTACATGTCTTCTTTTGAGCTTGCATATAAAGCTTGGCTATATTATTTAATCAGAAGAAAATTAAAACACTTCATACAACTTCTTCTGTAAATGTAGGGATTATATATCTATATAGAAGATATTATCGTCTAAGATACAGGCTCGGCCTAGTTTAGACGATTATGTCCATAGTTTTAAGTATTGTGTTTATATAAATTGAGTGGCATACACAGTGTAATTGAAGGTATGGATAAATAAAGATTTTTATTTTTTTTATTATATTATTATATAATTAACCAGCAATGCCCTGCGGTTTCACCCGCATAGATAGCGATATCGTTACAG
>CAJQZN010010702.1:0-13410 GCA_907164685.1 Colias eurytheme | reverse complement strand
CCATGGAATTTTCATGGAATTTTTATGAAATTCATGGATTTTCCATGGAATTTTCATGGAATTTTCATGGAATTTTCATGATATTTTCATGACATTTTCATGGCATTTTCATGGTATTTTTATGGATTTTGCATGGCATTTTCATGGCATTTGCATGGCATTTGTATGGCATGTGTGGATACGCCATTAGGTGTGCCAGGGTTTCATCCAAGCCAGCGCCGTCCATGAGGAAATCACGACATTGAATAGATTCAAGTTTTTATTTGCTGAATGTATGCAAAGCGCATTGAAGGCACTGAGGAAGATTAGATTAGAACACGTTTACAAGCCATCTTCTTGAATTTCTAGATCTGAACAATATAAGAGAGTTACATGAACAATGATGAACTTTCACAAATAATTATTATTGATACTTACTGTATAGGACATAGGTCAAAAACCAGATTCACAAATCCTGGAGCAGTCTCGGGACCTTAACTCAACATTGAGGGCTAATTATTGCCTAATATCTATAGCACAGATAATATTATTACGACAGTGTGTTGCCGACCTCAAAATTAAAATTCTAATAGTGTCAAATGTTTAAATTGCCTACATCACCTGCTATGACCCAATAAAAATTGGGCTTTTACGTTTTAATTATTTCTAGTTAAACCGCTGCGTCAAAAAATAGTAATTTCCATACGCTTTGAACTTCCCTACGTGATGTGAAGTCGTTGCCATGAAATTATTAACCCTTGGCATGCCTGGTAGGGTCTGTCAGACCCACACCAACGCGCAAACCGTTGTAGTTCGTTTAAATTTGAATTTCGCGCCTCACCGTTTTTAGTAGCTGGCCGTTACTAACCTCGGAATGCCCTCCGCCCGCTTCCTCAGCCCGAGGCGATCTACGAGCGTAAAAGGACGTGCTTAAAGTGCGTGCGGGTCCCACAGACCCCACCAGGCATACGGCGTGACTTTATTTTGTAAGTATTTATTTTTCTTTTTTCTTATAAATATTGGAATTTGGCGTTAAATAATATTAGTTTGTGCATTTTATTATCCTATTTTATTGTTTTTTTCAGTTTAATCATGAATAAACAACTAACAGACAATATAGCTAGTTTATTATTCTAAGAGTTGGATGAGGAAGACTTAGTTGCATTTGATTGAGGAGGAAGAAAATGATGTTGGCTCCACCACTTCGGATACTGAAATGGAGGTGCCTCTGTCCATCCATTAGTACATTTGTGAGACATGTAGTTGTCACATTTGTCTTGACCACTCGATTTTTCAATGCGCAAAGTGTTACCAAACCAAAGCTTTACAAAGTGTAAATGCAAGTGATGAAGACTAATTATTTTTCAATTTAGATTAAGTATATGATAGTGCCTTACACTGGATTTAAGTCTGATTATCATCTCATTACTTTTGATACTAATTATATGTTAACAAAGTTATAGTCACGAAATGTTGCTTAAAAATGTGAGTTAAAGTTTAATTTCAAATATTTTAATAAATTTGATTAATTTCTAATGTGATTTTTTTTACTATCTCTATTTTGCCCTTTAAGCATGCGTCTTGAATCATTAAATCATCTTACATAATACAATTTATAGAAAAAAATACCATTTTGAAATCGGGGTCTGAGAGACCCACCAGGCATAGAGTGTAACTTATGCCCACCAGGCATGCCAAGGGTTAAAAAAATAAGGCGTAGTCTATGAATAAATGTAGGTGCAGTTGAAGCGTGTAACCACGTATTTCTGTATTACGAAGGTACTAGGTTGCCCTTTGATAGACCCCCATCCTTAGTTCGATAGATCAGGGTTGGCACATGAATAAATTTTCTATTATTTAGAATGAAATATAATCAGTAAATCGTAATTGAATACGAAAAATAAAATATACTTACCGATTAATGTATTTATAGGGGAGTGTACGAATTTCTATTATGTGTTCAAAATTTTTTTATTGTAGGTATATTCATTTCCATAGCCCACCTGATCAAAGTTTTAGAGCCTATAAAAAGTATATGTGTCAGTACACGATCTATTTCTTAACTACCTACCTAGTTAAATACATAATTTTTTTTCACGTACAAAGTGTGTAACGATATGTAATTATTATAATAATTTAATTGTCAATGTCGGTTAACTTAGGACGTAATTTTAAAATTAACTCAGTAACTGTCTGTATAAATTCTGTGCAAAATTAATATTTTGATGATTATAATAACAGACATGACTCATTACTTCTTCCATTCACAATAATAAGAATTAAATGAATAAAATTTACGATTTTCTAGGCAAAAAAATGACAAAATATTTTTGCACGCCTCATAAGCGAAGCGTTGAGGTGGGTACTACTGTCACTTCACGCAAAACATCTGATTTTTCAAACTTAAAATGTCTTTATGTATCATACATTGCACTTGTAAGATAATACATACACACACATATTAAGAAAAAACACTATTTTTAACGTTCATGATATTTTTGATGTCATTTTTGTTATTTAAACTAGTTAAAAAACAGTTTAAAAAAGTTCTGTCTTGGACGTCCGTGTGTCTGTATGTGCGGATCCTTTTTCTTGTTAACACGATAGCGACCGAAATACTTTACTAATCGAGTCTTTTTTTTTCTCTTACGCTTGAGTATGCTCAGGAATAGAACCCTTTCATTTTTCAGGGTCTGATTCGATGTGGTTTAATTGTTATTAAATAAACAAAAATAATAATTAATAAATATTTATTAAAAAAAATTATGAGGCGTGCACTTTTGGATTTTCCAAATTATTTTTTAATTACTCAACATGTCAATTATTTTTTTCTAATCTACCAGTGGCATCCCTAAAGCTAGACTCCCCTAGGGTACTACAACAATAGAACCGTGGGGTAGTAATTAAAAAAAACGTGATACGAGGCTAGGGTGTGAATTTTCACGCGTTTCCACTCAATGCGTGACATGTAGGCTGTTTGTGGACTAGGCTGTATTGGTATTTGACAGTGACGTTTATTAATTCCCGCCAATGGGCTATGCTTATTATTGAGAAAAAAAAATTGCGTTAGATACTTACCATGCCGTCGCGTATTCCAACTCAAAAAAAATCGTGATTTTACGGGATTAATGTAAATAAAAGTAGCGCAAGAAAAAAAATACGTACCTAATTAAAATGTAAAGAACTTTTTCATCCATTGTACATATTATTTTGTAAATACTGTATCCTCTATTCTTCTCCAAGATTACCTATATCCACGTCTTGTAATATAATGCTTTACCTATATCTATGTATATAGGATAAAAATTGTCTCATTGGTGCGAAATAGTTTTACTGCTCATATTATTATACTAGACGTCTTTGCGTGAAAGATTAACATACTTTTAACGATATTATATTATGTAGGTGTTGTACTTAAGTACATAATATAGTTAATTAATAGTGTGTCATAAAAATGACTGCTAAAAACGCGGCGTTTTCAACGTTCATGTATAAAATACCAATACTATAACATCACTGAAGTAGTATTATTATATACTACGCATGTATAACACACTAAATATTTATACGTAGGGGATTGAAGAGACATTTCAATCATGGTAAATAAATTAATAGAATTAATGTAGAAATTTTTATAAAATAACTGAGATTTTATCTTAGTTAGGTACTTAAGTAAGTAATATTAAATACTAAAATGAATTAGAAAATCATATTTGTGCCTTGTATTACGCTCGCTATCACGATTTATAAAGTTAGTTGCAATGACACATAAGTTTCAAGGGTATATTATTATTTCAAGTGCTTTCCCTTCAGGGCCCATCGAAAATTTCCTCACTGTATACCTACATAATATGCATACCAAACTTCTTTCACATCTGCCAGGTTGAGTTTATCTAAGACAAACATACAAAAATCAAATATTACTTCTAATATATGCGCGTAGATGTAGATATGGATGTAGCAAAAAATTTATACTACGAAAAAATTGAAAAGAAAAACAGTACTTTTCTGTGTTGTTTTGATTAAATATAAAAAAATACCCGAAAAATACTCAATTAATTAAGGTATATTTCACGTAAATGTTATTTTCATTTCTAATACAGAAAATATAATTTTTAATGAAAAAAATTTAGTTTAAAAAAATTCAGATATAAAACTCAGCCGATAAAAGATATTACAAAATGAATATCGCAAATAAACATTTTTTCATTTGTGCTTCGCAAACAGGAGAGCATTTTTAATAAATCCACTTGGAATCTAAAACTAAACTAGTTGAAATGTTTCATTTTATGTACACAGCAAAAATAGTTTATTAAAAGTCAATATTTGTTGAACCAAAAACTGTACGGTTTGTACACGCAGCGATGGCTTGGCAACACTGCGCAACTTTTTAAATAGTGGTAGTAGTAGTGAGATTTAAATATACTACTTTTATCATGCTTTTTATTGAACTTCTTTATCGGGGTTGGAAAAAAATTTAGTGTAACATTTTTTCGTTACGCGTGACATTTTTCCGTTACGCGCCATCTTTTACTTAACCCTACCACGCGTGATTCGCCGTATTTCTGTAAAGTTGCATATAGTAAATTGTTTTTTGAAAAATAAGGTCATAAAGAAGTTTCACTTCTTACGTGTGTACACTAGTACACGCAAACATTTTTTTATTACAATATGAAGGTATTCGTCACAATATGCGAATAGAGTGTCCAAATTCTACGAATGCTTGAAGTGTTTTAGTTAATATTTTTATTTCTTAAACATAATATGATTTTGGAAATCAATGACCACATAATTATATGTACGTGTGTGTAAAAAATAACTGTGTAAAAAATGAAATATACTCTGTGATTATTAAAATTGTAATCAATACCAAGTTTCTTTGGTCTACTCATATTTTTCGATGGAGACTTCAGATATACTTGATACTTTGTATAAACATTTTTGAAAATTAAAATAACAGTTAGTGTAGATGACCCGAACAGTCACGAGCATAATAAGCCATAAATAATTAAAATAAACACATCTAAACAAAAAGTCGCTCCACAAGTTGCCACCCATGTGCTATACGCCTTAAACCCACCATTTGTCGTCACTGAAAACCTATTTACCACCGCACATAAGGAAAATGCGTACATGTGCTCAAGTGTGCGTGAGTTGTGCGTATTCCGTTATGAACGAGTGTGCGTGTGCGTTGGGACACGGCACGGTTTGGGATCTCGTGACGTATGTGTTTTAGGATATTGTAAATTCAAATTACAGACAGGTTATAAGGTAGATATTACATTATATTATGAAGAAATGTACAATTTTTGAAAATGATTAACATTTTTTTATTGTTTTGCGTTTATTTATTTGAATAAAAACTAAAAATGGCTTAATTACATGAAAATATGTAGATATGCATGTACGAAATACGATTTATTATTATTAAGCATGTACATTCGAAATAATCATATTGCTTATGGTCTACATAATATTTCAATAAGGCAAAATAAAATATAAGGGTTGTTAAATTTTGAAATAGCTGATTTTTTTGTTGATAATGTAGTGAATATTTTGCAGTACTATAAAATATGATAATATTCATCTTCAGATGATCCCATAATTATTATATTGTAGTCATCTGTTTAATATTACAATAAATAAGCAAAAATAAACTTGAAACTACACTGCTTAAGAGCATGTACTAATTGTACCTCAGACTAATAATAATATATGTACTACGTATACAAATAGTACTTACCTCATATACTTAGGATTTCCTATTTGGCTATTAGGTATATTATAATCATGAAAATTATATACTCATGAAAAATAAAATACGTGTGGCACTCGAGGACTGCCGCGGTAAAGCAATTGCATAGCATCGCATCGCTAGTAATTGGTAGCACCGGTTGGAGTGGGGGGGTGTTAGGTTTTTTCGTTACGGAATTTTTACATTCGGTCGCCGTGCTCAGTCTGAGATAAAAGCTATGCAATAGCTTAAAAATAATATAGGTACTAATTAAATAAATTAAATTGAAAACAACTTAATAGAACCACGACAATGGAAACACACAAACTTCTTGAAAAGTGCGTAATATAAAGCAACAGTGTGCTTCCCTTTAAAACCTTGTCAATGTGTGCAATGCGTACATACTTCACACATACATAGTTAAACAGATTAAAAAAGCGGTATAATTACGAGCAAGTAGGTTGTATATTATTTTAATTGTGAGGTTTATTTTAATGACGCAGTTAATTGAAGCAGATTGAAATGTGTTAGAAAATATAAAATGGCTGTATGAGTTATTTCAATAGCTCACTTGAAAAAAAGAGAAAAAAAGTTTGTAAATTGATTATGTTGGTAGTCTTGACCCGTTTTCTTGAAGAGTTGCAGTTAGATATGAATATATAGATACGATTTCAGAAAAAAATTTGAATTTATTCTTTTTTCAACTTGAGAATAAAAGTAATTTCTTTTGGTAAAATAATACGAGTAGGTACTCTGTGTCGATTACAAAAAGAATTTTAAAGTATATTTAAACTCATGACATATTATATGTTGATAATTAAAAATGTAGAACGAAACGAATGTGTAGAACAATGTGACGATTAAATACAACTTCCTCCTTTTTTGAAGTCGGTTAGAAATAATTTCAAGTTAATGTTAATGACGTGGACTAAAATCTTAAAATGACAGACTGACAGCAATATCGTTTAAATATTATAGAAGCTAATCATATAATTAAATGTGATATCCAAAATGTAGTCGTAAAACTAATGAATTGTAAACGAAGCAGCAACATTTGATTTGAAGATAAGTGTCAGAATATAAGAAACTAGCTTTCTACCCGCGGCTTCACCCGCGTTTTTAAAGAAAGACTCGCATAGTTTCCGTTCCCGTGGGTATTCCGGGATAAACCCTATCCTATGTCCCGGGGTAAAAAGTAGCCTATGTCCTTTCTCGGGTATCAAGATATCTCTACATCAAATTTCATGCAAATTGGTTCAGTAGTTAAGACGTGATTGAGTAACAGACAGACAGACAGAGTTACTTTCGCATTTATAATATTAGTATGGATTATCATCTTACTCCTATCCCATTAATATTATAAATGCGAAATTATGTACGAATGTACCTATGTTTGTTAGTCTTTCACGCAAAAACCACTAAACGGATTTTGATGATACTTGGCAGTGTCAAATGTCATTTGAAAAAATTAGGTACATATTGGGTACATAGCAATTTCCTTTTTATTTTACGACTACAAAATTTAAAGTAGCGTAGTTCCCGAGATTAGCGCGTTCAAACAAACAAACTCTCCTTTATAATATTAGTATAGACGCCTTAGGATGGCTTAGATGGCTAGCCAATATGTGTGAAGTGAAACAAAACAGCAAACGTAAATATAACTAACAATGTAAAGTATATTTTTCTATGAGACACAAGTGGGTGTGTCTCACACCGAATAATTTGGTCTAGGTTTATTTTATTTGAGTTAATACTTACAAACGTTCTATGAACGTCTAATAATTTAGAATTTCTATATTTGAAGATCATGCAGGGAACGTTAGTTATTTATTTTGTAATTCAACAAACTGCTAACATCGTTATTTTTATTGGAATGTAAGAATTTGAGAAGAATTAAGCTTTAATCATGTCAAAAAATCATGCAAACAATATAACTATTCCTTAGTTTTTAAATGGTGTAACTAACGCGATATTGCAAATAATTTGTCTTGTACTCGTGTTGATAACATTTCTTATTTTTTTTAGTTTATTGTTATTAAAAATTTGAAAACTTACAAGCAGTCTATGCTGAGATTTAAACATCTTATTTATCCTTAATAATAATATGAGCCTGTACAGCTATATCTTTGTATGTTGAAAATTCAGAGAAGAAGAGAATTGTTTATTTTTGAAATATTGTTTTTCCTACCTCGCTAAGCGAAGATTATCCAAACGGTGTGACACACAGCCTCCATAAAGGCGTGTGTCGCTAAGTGCATGCAGGAGCGAGCGAGCCTTCAAATGCAATTTGCGAAGCTGTGTTTATGTAGCGACTTCCTTTTATTTCGACCCCGTTTCCGCGAAGCGATTTAAGCTGTTCTTAAAAATGTTACGCTACGGTGTGATAGGGAGTTTATATGAATTTCGATAAATTGATTGATATGATTATATTTTTGTTTTTCGTAATGTGCGCGGAAAAGCGGGTTTGAATCCTGCTTATGTAAATACTGTAGTTTTGCTATTTTTCAACCTTAGATAGTTAATAAGTATTGTAGCATATAAGTATTGTATAAATTGTTTTTCATTATGTACGTGTGAGGCTATGTGTCATTATATAAACGTTTTTTCTTTCTTTCTTTCTTTCTTAATAAAACAAAGGCTGGAATGTTTTGATATTTTTTTTTTAAAAGTAATATTTTCATTAATTTTTTAGATTTTGGTCATGTTATTTCTGAATTCTGACTGAGATGCTTGGATTTGTATCTATAAGAACAATGAATACCTAAAAATTGACCTTATAATATAGAGATATTCAAGAAGAAAGATTTGCTTTTGCGTTTGCGAAATTTAGGCTCTTGTCTAAATATTTTCCAATGGAGATAGATTATGAAATTCCTTAACATACCTATAGTTAATTCTGTGTAAGTTTTTTTTACAAGCAAACAAACACATTACTTATTAATTTCGTTAAATAATAACTGTTCACATCAATTAGTGTAGGTAGTAGGTACCTACTTATGTTTAAAATTCTATAAATTAATTTTAAATTAAAATTTTATATTAAAATGCAAACCCTTGAAAGTTCATGTAACTGGATCTCAGAAACAACGTAAAACTTGTTAACACCCTGTTCCCATATTATTTTACAAATAATTATTAGAGTGTACTCAACAACGCTCGGATAGATTTCAAAGGAGTTCTATCTTTTATCTAGGCTACAATTGTAGGCATAGACAATACTCTGTTTGCACGGACGCCTTACCCCTAACCCCTTTAAAAAATTGCGTCTATGTGAGGGCGTTGACCTCTACCCTACAAGCACTTATAGGTTAGCAAATGTCGGTGACGTCCGCCATTTTGGATTGCAATATTTTTTTTTAATTGGATATTTTTTTCTAAATTGTATTCTGTCAGAGCTTTTTTCGTTCAAATCGATATTTTGTAAAAACATGTCGAATTTTCAAGCAAAGATGTACATATTATTTGGTTGTTTATGAATAACTACATCTTACTTCTTACGCATATTAGGTACTAGCTTTCCGCCCGCGGCTGCGCCCGCTTTGTCTAAAAATAATAATTATATACTAAAACCTTCCTCTTGAATCACTCTATCTATTAAAAAAACCGCATCAAAATCCGTTGCGTAGTTTTAAAGATTTAAGCATACATAGGGACAGAGAAAGCTACTTTGTTTTATACTACATATATAGTGAAGTACCATGTTTTTGTGAATAAAAATTTACAACAAAAACAAAAACTAAATAATACACATCCTTTCTCGTTGATTAAAAATGTTCAAATTTCGACAACTTTTGAAAAAATAATTGCAATCCAAAATGGCGATTTGCTAGGTGATCTATAAGTGCTTGTAGGTGTTAAAATACAAGGTGTTAAATAATATTCTAATAAAAATCCTACCTATATCAATAAAAAGAAACATCTAGAATGTTAATTTTTATTATTATAGTATTTAGTTAAAAACCAATGGGTATGTCTATTTAAATTTCTATGTACCTACGTAGGTATATTTAGATTATACACGAAAAATATAATTTCCAAATTATTTTAATTTCATACTAGCTGCGCTCCGCGGTCTCACCCGCGTGGCTCCGCTCCTGTTGGTCTTTCCGGCATGATATATAGCCTATAACCTTCCTCGATGAAAGGGCTATCTAACACTGAAATAATTTTTCAAATTGGACCAGTAGTTCCTGAGATTAGCGCGTTCAAACAAACATACAAACAAACTCTTCAGCTTTATAATATTAGTATAGATTAGATACAACAAAATAAATCACTACCCAAAAAGTCGTGGCTATCAACTAGTAAAAAACTAAAATATACTCTTTTAAACCAATAAAGATCTTGGTATTGCTTGTCGAAAATTATCAAAAAGCCCTCGATTCCATTTAATTGGGTATTAATGGTCGTAATTGCCACATTTTCCGGCTTTGCCGAGAAAAAGAGAATTTTTTCCATACTCCATTTAGTTCGGCCCACATAGCGCTTAATATATCGGCACTTGATATACTTTTTCTGTGGTCTAAACGAATTATTTGTTGGCTGTATTTATTGTGTGAAATTAAATCTATACTCATATTATAAAACTGAAGAGTTTGTTTGTTTGAACGCGATTATCTCAGGTACTATTTGGTCCTCTTTACTAATATTATAAATCTGAAAAGTTTGTTTGTTAGAACGCGATAATCTCAGGAACTACTGGTCCGAATTGAAAAATTATTTAGGTGTTAAAAATGCCCATTTATAGAGGAAGACTACAGGCTATCATCACGCTAAGACCAACAGGAGCGGAGCACTGCGGGTAAAACCGCGGGGCACAGCTAGTTTGGCACACTATATAAGTGAGTATTTTAATAATGAAATACAGATGTGTAAATTATGAAATTTGAAACTTATTTTTACGGAATTTAAAGACTATACCTGTAAACAACCACTGATGCTTAACTTTAAAACCAACTTAGAATATCTTAGTATGTAAAAAAGATCGTATGTGCCGAGCACACGTGTCAGAAGTGAAACTTCTTTGGCAAGATTCAAAGGTACCTAAATTGTCGCCTTACTCCATGAAGTGACACAAGATTACATCATCACGCTAAGACCAACAGGACCGAAGCCACGCGGGTGAAACTGCGGAGCGCAGCTAGTCTGGAATACAATTAAATACGTTCTGCAATATCTAACCTACCTTAGGCATCTTAATAGTTAATACTATTATAAAGGCGAAAGTTTGTAAGGATGTATGGATGTATGGATGTTTGTTACTCTTTCACGTAAAAACTACTGAACCGATTACAATGAAATTTAGCACACATATAGAGGGTAACTTGGATTAACACATAGGATAGGTTTTATCCCGGAAATCCCACGGGAACGGGAACTATGCGGGTTTTCCTTTGAAAACGCGTGCGAAGCCGCGGGCGGAAATCTAGTAATTTATAATTGTACACATAATGTATGCGTTAGTCCAAGTTTCCCTGTATATGTGTGTTAAATTTCATTGCAATCGGTTCAGTAGTATTTGCGTGAAAGAGTAACAAAGAAGTGACTTGAAAGACTTAACTGCGCTAGTGCCGTCGACAACTCCCTCCCCCCTGAAAATCATCGACTTTTAGTCAGAAAATCAACTGCTCGAGCGGTTGGTAACGACGGCTCGAGCAGTCAACAACCGACTGCTCGAGCAGTCCGTGTACGGCCGCTCTAATAGTGTAAAATCATCGTAAAATACGCGAATTTGTCATTATTTAAATCTAGGGACTTTTTATTCGCTTCCGCCTCTCACTTGCTCTATATTTTATCTCCTTCCCACTTTGGAAGCGGTTTCAACTAATTAATTACCATTCTATACTTCGCCGAGTGGCTGACAGCTCTGATGTATAGAAAAAGTCTACCATTTTAGTAGAAATAACGTCTTATAATGGGGGTTTTTACAATGTAATAATCTATACTAATATATTATAAAGCTGAAGAGAATGTTTGTTTGCTTGAAAGTAATTTCAGAAACTACGGGCGCGATTTAAAAAAAAGAACGCTAATCTCAGGAACTACTGGTCCGATTTGAAAAATTATTTCGGTGTTAGATAGCCCATCTATCGAGGAAGGCCATATAGCCTAACGAGATTTCCGGCGTGGCTTCGCCATCGTATAGCTCCCGTTCCCGTGTTTTCGGTATAAAACCTATTCTCCGTGTTAATCCAAGTTCCTCTCTATATGTGTGCTAAATTTCCTTGTAATCGGTTCAGTAGTATTAGCTTGAAAGAGTAACATACATATTATACATACACATACAATATACATCCATCCTCACAAACTTTCGCATTTATAATATTAAACAGGAAGGATGCAAATAAACTATGAGAAATATCAATTTTCATGATAGCAGTGATCAGATGAGTAGCTTTTGCACCAGAATAACACATAAGATATTGAAAAATGCTTTTGAATGCCGGGGAAACGACATTTTTTATGATTAAAAACGTAAGAACGTTATAGTTATTAATAACAAAACATATTATATGCATAAAATATATCAACTGAAACTTACCTACCCGTCTTTTCAGCTGCATTCACGATTTAAGGTAAATTATTTACTAAATATGGTTTTATAGTTCTTGTACAGATTTGTCGATGAAAATTGGATGTGATCGAATCGAATGTAAGTAACTTTGGAAAAATATTTTTTTAAGTATTTATAAATTAAATTAAAGTAAGCAATAAATAATATATGTGCAAAAACATACCTTTGACTACCTTTTTACTTTTCGCCTGTAAAAATGTATTCTTCAAGTCTTTGTAAATTGTTCTATAGGTTTCACTCAATAAAGATACTCTGCTACCTTCCATTGAAACCTTAAAAATTTATGCGAAGACACTATAAAAGTGGTTAATAATACTATTAGTACTGTTTATTTTATGAGAACATGTCGTTTTCCTAGATTTTATTCTTAAAATTAACAAAAACAAAACAATGACAATGTTCAACATAATGTACCTACGTGCCGCGCAAAATTGAAAAAAGAATTCGAATTGCAGGTAAAGAAAAAATAATAATGCGTGTCTATGGAACAGGGTCACAGAATGTCACACGCCTTTTTTCTTTTTAAATATTTGACTGAGGCAAAGGACTTATTCATACAGCCTAGTTTTATATCAAAACGTTTTTCTCTGCGTAGTTGAATAGTTTATAATATGATGAAAAAAATTTAGAAAGATCCTAGACCATAATAATATTTCCCTAGGCTATTTATCATGTTGTTTTAGTTCAGCAAGCAGCTGCGGCCAGTGAATACCATCATAAAGTACCCTTACATAGGCAAAACTTGGTGAATGGGTATTTTAATTATTAATTTGTTTACCCCTAACGTTTGTTTAAAGTCTAGTGCCAAAGATTATGCATGCAAAAATATTTTATGCCTAAAATCTTATTAATTCAGCGAGGAGTCTTTAGCGAATTAAGTTTATAATTTAAATGAATAGGTAACTGACTTAACCAAACTCAGGTTTTGTATTGCTATTTTATAAAAATCGATTAAATTCATGGTATTCTTGTGTACATTTGAAATAATAATAAATTGATATAGGTAATAATAACAAACTTGAGGAAGGTACAATTTGAATATGATTCTTGTAATTTGTGTTGTTATTAACCAGGCGTTTACTAGAACCAAGAATTGGCTTCAGTACAACATTATGAATTTATA
>CAJQZN010010699.1:0-18889 GCA_907164685.1 Colias eurytheme | reverse complement strand
CCGAAGAGGTGAACTTCATTAGCCAATATAACGCTAAAAATAAAATAATTAAAGGCAACGCGCACAATCAAATGCGTCCAATACAACCTAACTTTATACCTAACTTTAAACCGATTTCAAATAATAAATTCAATCAGCCAGTAGGTAATAATAATTTTAAATTCGGTATTCCTAACCAACCGCAGGGATACAGACCAAATTTTAATCAAAATAAGGGATATAAACCCCCTACATTTAATCAATTACCACCGAACCGAAGTTTTGGCCAATTCACCAATCAATTGCGTCCACAAACGAATAATTTTAATAATTTTAAATACGGTATTCCTAATACAGGAAATTTTAAATTTGGTATACCTAACCAATTCAAACAGAATCCATTACAAGATTCTGATGTTTCTATGCGCACCGCGCCGCCAATAAGACAGAACATGTTAAAAGACGAAAATTATGAAGATGAAGCAAATTTCTATGTTAATCCGCCACCCGAAATGTGCATGGATAACGAAAACAAATATTATGAGGTAGAACTATTAAATCCTAGCGAGGAAAATCTCCCCGAAAATGCTTCAGACAATCAAATAAATTTAAACTATTGCAATAGCATTCTTAAATTACCGCATATCGTAATACCGGAATTAAATTCACGTTTCTTAATAGACACCGGTAGTGACAGGTCTTTTATTAGCCCCGAAAAGGCAAAACAATTTTATTCTAAGCAAAGATTTTATGAACCATTTACGGTAATAAGTACACACGCACAAAGTGTACATTACGAAGTAATAAAAACAAATTTACCTGAAACATTTAAAAGTTCAGATTCACATAAATTTTATATCTTTAATGTAGACAAGAGATACGATGGTCTCGTAGGCTCAGACTTATTGAAAAATTAGAAGCAAAAATTGATATGCAAAATCAAGTTTTAATTACTAAAACAGCTCAAATTCCAATAATGTATAGTCCACCGTATGAGGTACATTTACAACCCAGATCGGAAAATAAAGTAAAAATCCCCACTAACTTGCAAACGGGTGATGCGATTATTGAATTTGAAGATTTTTACGAAGGCGTGCGAATGCCCGCAGCAATCGTTACGTGCGAAAATTTCTTTGCTACCACTATTATACAAAATCTAACTGAACAGCCTTCAAAAATAACGTTTACAAAACCGTTACAAGCAATTCCGTTTAATGATGAAAATTGTAATATTAATTTTACTTCAGATAATTATGAAAGAAATTCAATTGATTCTATGTTAAGACAGAATCTCTCTAAGCTTCGTTTAGATCATGTTAATTACGAGGAAAGGAAACAAATAGAAAAATTGTGTTTCGAGTATCGTGATATATTTTATTGTGAGAACATACCGTTAACATTCACAAACCAAGTTAAACATAAAATAAGGACAACCAATGAGGATCCGATTTATATTAGGCCTTATAGGCATCCGCCCTCTCAAAACGCGGAAATACAAAAACAAATTGAAAAATTATTAGCAGATAACGTAATTCAAAATTCTCATTCTCCTTATAGCGCCCCAGTGCATTTAGTTCCAAAGAAAATGGACGCCTCTGGCGAACAAAAATTTCGCATGGTTATTGACTATAGGCGTTTAAATGATGTAACTATTGATGATAAATATCCTTTACCGAATATTTCCGAACTATTTGATAAGCTTGGAAAATCGCAATATTTTAGTACCATCGATTTAGCGAGTGGGTACCACCAAATTGAAGTAAATAATGAGGACCAACATAAAACAGCGTTCACAACGCAAACGGGTCATTACGAATTTAAAAGAATGCCGTTTGGTTTGAAAACAGCCCCCGCAACATTCCAACGTGCTATGGATAATGTCTTGCGTGGATTACAAGGGATACATTGCATGGTTTATTTAGATGATATTATAGTTTATTCTAGTAGCTTACAGGAACATATTGAAAAATTAAGGAAAATTTTTGAAAGACTTAGGGAAACAAATCTCAAAGTTACGCTAGATAAGTGTGAATTTTTAAGAAAGGAAGTCCTTTATCTAGGTCACACAATTACGAAAAATGGCCTTATGCCAAATAACGATAAAATCAATGCAGTATTAAAATTTCCTTTGCCTAAAACAGCAACTGAAATTAAGAGCTTTTTAGGTTTAGTCGGTTATTATCGTAAATTTATTAAAGATTTCTCAAAGGTAACACAACCTTTAACTTTTTGTTTAAAGAAAAAGAATAAAATAGATTGTACAAAAAAAGAATACGTAGAAGCTTTTGAAAAATGTAAACAATTATTAGTTAATGCACCAATTTTACAATTTCCCGATTTTTCAAAGCCATTTGTATTAACTACCGACGCCTCTAACTTTGCATTAGGCGCCGTACTTTCGCAAGGACCTATTGGTAGCGATAAACCGATAGCTTTCGCAAGTAGAACTTTAAATGATGCCGAAACAAGATATAGTACAATAGAAAAAGAATTATTAGCTATTGTATGGGCTACGAAACATTTTCGTCCATACTTATATGGTAATAAATTTACAATTTACACAGACCATAGACCATTAGCGTGGTTAAATTCAATTAAAGAACCGAATAGCAAGCTTACAAGATGGAAATTACGCTTATCAGAATTTGATTATAATATTGTGTATAAAAATGGAAAACAAAATTTAAACGCTGATGCATTATCAAGAATTAGGATTAACGCATTAGGCGAACAAGATAATATATCAATGATGGTAAACGTCGATAAAAGTAATCATAGTCCTCGACGTAATTTAAATGTACCATTAGATTCAAATAGGAATTTAGAAAATATAAATCAAACCCCAATGGAAATTTCTCCAAATTCAGAGAAAACCGATAGTATTTTATCTATAGGAAGTAGCACCATAACTGCATCTGAAAAATCAAAAAATGATATTAGTAGTACTATACATTCTGCTGAAGATATAGACACAGAAGGTATACTTATTTTACAAGAAGCCGTGGACACGAAGCCCAATCAGGTTCTCGTATTTCCCTGGAATAGAAATGAATTATCAGTTAAAATCACAAATAGAATTAGACAAAAAATAATGCAAGTACACTTACCTTTAGATAATGTAAATCTTGTTAAACAATTTCTTAAAGAGTATACTAAACCAAAAATAAAATACTTTTTCTTTTTCGAAAACGAAACGCATAGGAAACAATTTACCGCAGCTACAATTAATCTCTTTAAAAAGGGAACAGTTAAATTTTATGAATGTACAAAACGCGTTATCTATGTTAGTAACGAACAGGAACAACGCGAAATAGTTTTAAAATATCATGAAGGTAAAAATAGTCATAGAGGTATTAAAGAAACATTAATTCATTTAAAACGAACGTATTATTGGAATAACATGGATCAAACCGTATCCAGTGTGATAAATTCATGCGAAACTTGTAAAAGAATGAAATATGACAGAAATCCATTAAAACCGGAATTACAATTATCACAGACTCAAGAATACCCTTTTCAGGAATTATTCATAGACACATTTACTATAGAAGGAAAATATTACCTCACTATAGTAGACGCTTTTAGTAAATTAGGTCAAGCATTCGAAATTGATACTAGATCAACCCCCGAAGTGGTAAGAGCACTGATAAAATACTTTTCATTATACGGTGTACCATCAAAAATAAGCGCAGACCCAGGCGCCGAATTTAACAACACGTTATTAAAAGAATTATTAGCATTTTACAAAATTAAAATACATATAGGGACACCGCATAACCCAAATTCGATGGGAATAGTAGAACGTTTTCATTCTACTATCATAGAAATTTATAGAATCGCGAAATATGAGCGGAAGGTTACCGACGCCGCATCAGTAATGACATATGCAATAATGTCATATAATCATACCATACATAGTACAACGGGATTAACGCCATTCGAGGTAGTTTTCGGTCATACAGAGTCGAATGACGCATTTCACGTAGATTTTAATAAACAGTATACTCAACAGTTAGTTAAAGATCATGTTAGAAAAACTAGATATCTTTATAAATATTTAACAAATAAAATAATTGATCAAAAACAGCAAACCATCGATAAACGAGGTGGTGAAAAGGAAATAGACATTGATTTAGGCGATACGGTATTTATAAAAGGCGTAAATACACGTCGTAGTAAGGATAAACCCCGCTATCAAAAAGCTCAGGTAGCAGGACCAGTTCATAGGAACGTGGTACCTATCGTTACTCAAAAACGAAAGACTACAGTTCCAATTAAAGATATAAAACGCCCTTCGCAGGTGTGTACTGCTGGTAGCTCAGGCGATCCTCAGCCAGGCCCTTCACGTGCAGCAGATTAGGGACAATCCAGGCCTTCTACCCTTAAAAGAAGGAAATGCCGTAATTACGTACGACACATGGATAGTTATTAAGATATTAGATTTAGAACCTATATACGAGGATTTAGAATTAAATTTAAATAATTATGTAGAATTAAAGAAATACATAAATAGTTGTTTTAATATTAAGAATTTTGATTTAGATTTTAAAGAGGCACAAATTCAAACAGATTTTATAATGAATATTACTATTAATAAATATAAGCAATTAGTGCCATCAGTTAGAATAAAACGTGGTTTACTTAATCCAATTGGTTCTTTTATTAAAGCAATTACTGGAAACATGGATAATGACGATGCCATTAAATATGAACAGTTAATTAGTAAATTAAATAACAAGCAAAACGCTATGGATTACAAGGTGACTGTCATTACAGAAATGATGGGAAAATTTAGCAATATTATAAATGTTACAGGAAGCAATTTCATTCAAATTAAAGAAAAACTTAATGAAATTAATATAAATTTAAATAAAACGGAAACATTATTATTAAGTCATAAGTTAATTCGTTTTTATAATATTTTTACACATAATTTTCAAATAATTTATACTAGATTGAATGAGATTGAAACCGCATTATCTTTTGCAAAAATTAAACTTTTGCATCAATCAATTATTGATACCGATGAACTTGTGTATATCCTTAAAGAAATAGAAATTACGAATAAATTAGTGTATCCTGTAAACTTAGAAAATATTGTTAAAATAGAGCAAAGTATCGAGCTTAAAGCTTATGTAAAGCAAAACCAGGTTAAATTCATAATGCATATACCTTTAATTAATAATGAAACTTATAATTACTATAAATTGATACCGTTACCTGTTCATAATGATTTTGATAACATTACTTCCATCATCCTTCCTAAGTATCCCTATACCTTAGTGAAAGGATTGAAAATAAGCATGCTCGCGCAGCCCTGTGCAGAACTAGATGAGGCACGATTCCTTTGTCCTGAAACGGAAAGCACATCCCTACTGCAGGACAAATGCATTATAGATCTTATTAATTTCGCAACAAATATAAGTACATGCCTTTCATTACCAGTTAGCATTGGAGATCTAAAGATTGAATTTTTACAACTTGATCGATGGCTCGTCTACACCAGAAATGAAATAATTATATCAAAGTTTTGTAATAATGAGGTAAGCCATGAAAAACTCCGTGGTACTTACCTGATCACTATAGATGATAACTGCTATGCCAAAATACAAGACCACACCCTGAGAAAGAAACAATCTCAAGGCAAGGACATTGTTTCCACCAATATACCGATTATTAATTTACCACATATAAGGAAAGCAGCATCAACCGGTGAAAGAAAACCGTTAAACTTAAAGGAAATCGACATCACTGATATCCAACTTTTAAATTTGCTGTTGAAGAAAAGTGAAGTTATGAGTGATAGGACAATCAGTGAAAATAGTGAAAATAGTGCTATAGATTTTAAGGGTATAAGTATAGGAAACATAGTTCTAACAATTTTAATTATAATTTTATGTCTTGTATTCATAGTTTATAGGAAATCATTTAAGAAGGTAAAGCGAAACAGTAATGTTCGAAATCATCCCCATCCCCTTGAGGATAATCTCGAACTTACGGAGGGAGGAGTTATGCAGCCAAAACCCGCTGACTCTATATTTTAACAGTTTATATAAATAGTAATACGTGCAGGAATGTGTTTACTTTGTTGCAGTGTTATGATTTGTAAGGGAATGATTATGGAGAATCGCCCACTCGACCGTCGCGACGACATCCTTAATCGTTTCCAAGAAGACGAGATCTTCATACCATGATATTGTTTTAGTCTAAGTTTCGTCAGTTATACTTTAACCATCTCACTGTAAAGACACTAATTAAAGTCTTATAAATTAAATAAATCTTTTTTAAAAAGACATCACGCGGTCGCTCGAACTTGACTACGTAATACATAAAGCTTGTACGAATTAAATAAACTAGAACATTCTATAAAACCAATTTAATATAATAAACATGCGCATGTTATGCCCTATTATGTTTTTAAAACGATAACAAAGATGGCCGCTCACAAACGTTAGCACCTTTATATAAAACCTCTGAATTATTTATCAATACAATTTTCGAAGCAAAAACCAAAACAAAATCTACATCTGTATATTGAACTCGTTGTTTACAACAGCCGCGACGAGTTGTGACGTCATCAATGTATATTCTATAGTGTAAGCTTGACCTCCGATTGCATGCATAATGTAAGGTCAGAAATCAGAATATCTTAGCAATATTGTATTCACAATATGATAAGTGCCTATATTTACGTACCGTTTACTAAATTGGTCACATCAACATATTATGTCACAAAATTAAACCTTGTACATTATTGGCTTCTATTATCTTTCTATTATATTCTAAATACACGAATAATTAATAAATAAAAATAAACGTATAACAATTGTGGCTGTATGAGCGAGTGCCACCGCCTAACATTTATTTAATCTGTAATTTTTGGCGCGTGACAAATGCCGCGCAAGAATGTGTATCATTTTACATTCGTATCATTTCATTGTTTGGTGTTATTGACAATCGTGAGTAATGTTTTTTAATATATTTAAAAAAATTAAGTAAAAAGGTAACAAAAATATTATCAGATAAAGCACATAATCCTCGGTTATACATAAGGTTATAAAGCTTATTGATACATATTATAATTTAAGCCAAAACGCCCAAACTTCAAAATAAAAAGAAACAAACAAAAGCAGATCTATGAATTTAAAAATGTCATTCTATTTATGTTTTAAGTCATTCTATTGTTGTTTTAGCGACATTCAATTATTATTTTAGTACATTTGAATTACTTATTATTAGATGTTGTTTTTACCATCAATTTTAAACCAACATTATCAAAACACGGCGTCTATAATCAAAATTCAAACCGTATTAATATACGCCATATGCAGGCGTATGGAATGTTGGCACCGCATTCCGAAGCCATAAGCCGTCCATTTTGTATTCAAGGCACCACTTCGGGCCCCACATGCCGACCGGCTATACCAACACGTTGTTTTGACAAACTATTATTAGCGTGCAGATATCGCTGCATTCTTTACGAACCAATTAAGAATAGGAACGTTATTTGTGACAAATAAAATTTGAAAAATACGATTTTACATCTTATATATAAAATTCTCGTGTCACAATGTTAGTCTGCAATCTGCATACCTACTCCTCCGAAACGGGTGGACCGATTCTCATGAAATTTTCTGTGCATATCGGGTAAGTCTGAGAATCGGCCAACATCTATTAACGGGCGAAGCCGGGGCGGACCGCTAGTACATACATATAAATTATTGCTGTGTGGGTGTTTTATTTTTTGTTTATTACATAAAAATTAATTGCAAACGTTATCGCTTTGTGAATTCTTTTATAGGTTTGGAGAAATTTATTTCAAAGAATTTTTACAATTCCCTAAAGTATTCTAAATTCAAAAATATACACCTATGACGTCACAAAATGGCTCTGAATTGATTTTATTCTTTGTTGCACAGTATTGAAAACACAATGTTGAATTCCAAACGCGATTGTAAAGGAATGTGAGATAAAAGTTAAACGACATATCGACTTCCGACTTCCGTGTGAGTTGTGAATTGTTCTTTATTGTTATGGTTTTAACGTTTTACGCAATTATAAATTGTGTGTTTCACTTTCACGTTGTGATAAGAGAAGTTAAAAAAGCAAGAGGTATCTACCAAGTAAAGATACGTACTCGATGAGAGTTAGATATTAGCAGGATTAGGGTGCGTTTTCACCAATAATATTGTGTTTGTAAAAAGTAAAAACCAATCATATCGCTTCATATAGTATGAAGTTAGAAGCGTTTAGCGTTTGAAACGATGCCTACTATTGGTTATTTTCAAACACATTCCTAGCTACACATCCTCGCACATTATTGGTGGAAACGCACCCTTAAATTAGATTTTTAGATTAGAATATTCTCACTTAAAATAATCATAAAACTGACATACACATTTTAAACTACATACGTGGTCCTTACCATAAAAAGTGTCTAAAATGTCATACAAATAGGAAATACCACTTGCCAAATATGAAAATCGCGAACTGCTTTATGATGTCATGACATAATATTAGATATTCACATTTTCTCGCGTTATTCAACGGTTTCGAATTGCATATGAAATTTATTATTACGTGATTTTAACATGAATGGGTTTATAGAACCCGCAGCTACTGTATGTTTCAGCTTATTTCTAGAGTAACAGTCTTCTATAGATGTTTATGTTCATAATGTTATCACTTATTATGTGTCATTCTCTTCTTATTTTTGACTAACAAATACATAATATGAACATAAATAATAATAGTTAAAAAAAACTAAAAAACACGCTTTTTATAGAAAACCGAACTAAAAAATAGAAAAATTTATCAAATTAGTGCATTGTCATCGGTCCTCAATAAATCTACAAAGTTGGAACGAAATCTGGCCGTTTAAAGTGGGTCAAAATCGCGCCCAAAGAAGTCGGTTACAAACAAACAAACATACAGGTGAAGATAATATAAAGCGTGTAAAAAGACGTGTGGCACTCGGGGACTGCCGCGGTAAAGCTATTGCATGCTATATGCCTTCAAGCCACACCTCCGTGCCCGTCCCCGTAGGGAGGGGGGGGGGAGCGTGAGGTTTTTTCGTTACGGAATTTCTGCATTCGGTCCCCGCGCTAAGGGCCCGCGATAGAAGCTATGCAATAGCTTAAAAACAGTGATGGTGAACAGATTCAGATAAAATTTTGGAATCACATGTACACATTTCAATTATATATATTCATATATATTCATGAACTAGAAATACAACTACGTACGGTACGTATAAATTATTATCTCTTAAATCGTGTGCTGATTGCTTTGTCATTTTCAATGATATAACAGTTGCTTCCATTGCGAAAAAAAAAGTCGACAAAAACTGTGATATCCGTCTATTAATCTGCAAAATGAAGTTAGCATTCAGGCTGAGATTCAGTTGATGAAAGGCCAGAGTCGTATTTAGGCAGAAATTGTATTTTAAAATATATTTTTTCTCCTCTATACATAAATATTTTTTTGTTTCAATTCAATATAAAGCCAACCCCAATATTCATTACAACATAATATCATTCATAACAAAAAAAATATATTCTGAAATACTAATTTTTTTATTGTAGATAGGGAAGCGCTTGACCACAATCTCGCCTGACTTTCCAAGATGGTACGCGCTTCCCTAGTAGGTACCGGTTCACTCTTCGCTTGAAGGCCACCTTGATAACAATTTGTTTTGTTTTAAGTACCTAACATTTATTTTATATGCATATTTTTTTTTATATCAGAGCAAGCAAAGGAGCAGGTGGGCCACCTGATGTTAAGTGGTCACCACCGCCCATAAACACTTGTAACACTAGAAGCGTTACAGGTGCTTTGCCGGCCTTTTATGGACAAATAAGCTCTTTTCTTGATATATGCATATTTATTTAAGCAATGTTTAAGAGCAATAAAAAGTAGCTCTTTAATATTTGGCACTACCAAATACGTACCAGCAAATACTAAAGGTTAGAATCGTGATCGTCTTGATGCGTCTCCCACGAACCGTGAAGGCGTCTACGATTGTCCAACAAATTGTTATTTCGCACAGCATTCCTCACTACGTGCCGAAACATCTTTTTCATCATTTCATTGTTATTTCAGTCTTATATAACGTTTTTGTGAAACAATGCTCCATTGATGTAAAAAATACATTGAAGTTTGATTCAACAAAATTTTGCACATTTTTGTTTGTATTTTTAGGCCTTTGTGATTTTATTTCAAACATTTCATCAGTTATTAGATTGTATTCATAGTTAAAAGTTTCTTATTTAAGTGCAGTTTTTAAATGATACATATTATACATACCTACTTACGTTATTTTGTGTTATTTGTTAATTCAGTACGAATTTTACATCACAATCCAAAAAAAATCATACAGACAATTTCAACCTTAACAAATTTATACAATAGTATAAACATACACTAAAATCCTACAACCTTGTTAATAATGTAACTTGTATAAAAACACGATACATTTGATATTACAAAAGAAAAATCGTAAAATATTCGCGTATCGGTTACGTTCCACACGATCAATTTAATTGCAACAGTCTATTTATTCGCACATCTGATACATTTATTATATTATTTACATGATCGAATTTCCCTTCCAAAATTATTATACTTCTAATACTTCTAATATTACAAGTTTTAATAGTTCTGCTTGAATAAAGATTACACAAAAAATTTACTGCATTGAATTTATAGCTGTAAATGGCTAAATTTTATTGTTCTTATTTGCATTTAATTTGCATATCTACTTCAAACTTAAGAAAAACATTCAAACAGAAATCTGTTCGGGTATTTATCACTTACTATTTTCATAAAACATTTAATTTTTAAAACACAGATCTATTTTCTAGGAGTGCACGACGTCTTCCCATGACACTACCTTCACATACCACCGCCAATTCCAAACACCATAAACCAAATCCAAATTACGTTCCTCACAAACAAAATTTCATCACATCCTTGACACCGGTACCATGCTCAGGATAAGTACTTGACAAGTCGCAACGCCTGACATTCGCTGTCGCAACGCTCGACATTCGCTTTCGCAACGCTTGCCTAATTTGCGGTACGAAGCGACTTCGACCGTGCGAAATAGATCACGGGATGGTATGGTATGTGTGGATTGAGGACCTTAGTAAAAGGTAAAACAATCGAATACAAATCCAAAATGAGCTGTAAAATCCATCTTCTTCATATGAAAACTTAAAAAATGTAGCGTCTTAGCAAGATAATTGACAAAAAATGCATCAAGCGAGGTTTGCGATTTAAATTTTGAGAATACCCAATAACTTCTTCTGAAATTTGCATGAATATTAGACAGCTTAATTATTCTCTTCATCAATCTAAGAACTTTCGTCTATCAGTCGCACTAGATTGCACGTGAAAAAACACTAAAGAAACGGTCATAGCAATTGTTGATTTTGAAATATGATACTAAATGGAAGTAAGTAGTATGAAATTGCACGTGAAAAAACACTAAAGAAACGGTCATAGCAATTGTTGATTTTGAAATATGATACTAAATGGAAGTATGTAGTATGAAATGTTTACTAGGCCCTTGGAGGCATCAGTTAAAATATCAAGTTACTTAGAATATACAACCAATCATTAGTCCCTAGAGACACTTGAGTAAACAGTGGTCCTATTTCCAACAAATAATATTCTTCCTTTAAGTAATACCCTATTGTATTTTAAACAGTTAAATTATGTGTGCAGAAATAAATGCGAATGTGTCGAAGTCTTTCAATTAATGAATACTCAAGCTTAATTAATTTCTTGAATACGCCATTAGAAATACATTGCGCAATTGAAACGTACAAATAAGCCGTGGCTCTATTTATAGAATGCCCCCGGACTCTCGCAAATTAAAAGCAAATAGAAGCGCTAAAGAGTTGCAAAATACGCCTTTTAATACGGGAAGTGGGCTAATTTCACAGTCACTTATCGTCAAATATCAACGGATATCGTGGGTTTAATTCACATCTTGAATAAGGGAAATTCCTAATTAGTGCTACAAGTCTGTGAACGGTTTCATTTTACGTTAATTGACGTGAAGGGTCACATAATAAACCTCTGAATACTTCCTGGGTAATTATTTCTGCCAAGTTCTACTACTTTCTTTAAAGCCCTGTCAAAGTACCATTTACAATAGTCACACTTTATTAAACCTACATCCTATGATTGTACACCAATATTCATTTAACCGTATCAAGAATCAATTAAAGCAGTTTTGTTTAGGCTTTAAAACTTACGTAATCCAGTAAGAGTCCATCGGAAAGTACAGCTTATGTAAACTTCCATTCAAAACTTTCTACGCACGACATTGTGTCATCGTGATATTTTATTCTGCATGCAAAGTGTATGCTTGCTGATTTTAATATGAATGTATGAAAAATGAATACACATCGAGATACGTAATTTAGGTACGGGTTATCCCATATAAGATGTGTGAAATTTACTCGTTTTGTCTTTAGGTAGGTCGTAGGTTTTGGTAGGTTGGTAGGTCATACTAACTGAGAAACTGTTCCACACGGCAGAAAATTAGGAATAATGAATTAGGAACTAAAGGAAACAACCTAACAACGGAAAAAACCTAAAGTAAACCTAAGGTACTTCGTAGAACGAGGTAGACCCTAGATTAAGTATTAATATCTTTCCAGTCAGCTCTTTTAAAATTAAAACTGTTCTGTTTCGTAAAAATTTGTAAAAATGGAATAATTACTTAGCAAGAAATAAAAATATCCTTACAATATCAGTTATGTCATAAGCCAGACTATCAACAAAGCGTAATGACGTCTAGCTGACGCACCCACTGTTTATTTCTGTCTACCCGGAATCGTCTGCGGTTACAGACACGACCCATAACAACCTTGTTTCCATTCATTTTATAATCAATCATAAGCGTTTATGTTTAACGTGGGAGTTCTTCAGTCAATATTTGCACTCCTGAGTTGGAGGATTATTAGGATTGGTAAAGTTTATATGCCTTGGCCAAAACATATGAAAGTAGATATTTCGTTTCCTTTGATTGGGCTATGTTATACGGGTATTTAAATTGGGAAAATGCATATTGAACCTTAAAATATGTATACAAATCTATCTAGAATCCAGATTGCGATCAAAGCCAGACTTCCTGTGAAGCAGACAGTAGCCAATGAAGCTTGCATCCTTTTAATTTTCCAAATGATTGATCGTAAACAATACGGCTTTTCAATCAGATTTTACAACATGCCTGCTGTTTCGCGCGACATTGCTTGCATTTAGCTTTATAGTCCCTTCCTTGAAATGGACATGGACAATGGATAAAAGCCATTCGAATGAATCTTTTTTAAACTAATATCTCTCACAGTAACACGTTTGTCACAATTTATGGAATTCAGGAGAAGTAGATTGATTACATTATTGTAATTTACATTTATCGAGCGGGAGCAAAAGATCAAGTTCAAGGAGAGCATCCGTACAAAAACTGAATACCGCCATGTATGTTTGCAAGAATTCCGAACAATAAATCTGAAAGGAATTTCACTGAATCAAGTGAAGAATTAAACCGCAAAAAATACCTTTAATTACGATCCCAAATCCCCAATTACTTTTTCTGGAATCTGGGCTGTCTTAAATACCGAAATTACATTTAAAATTCCAACAAACAAAAGGCAGGGACAAAAAAATTGTCATGATGACCAAAGAAATAAGGGCAATTCAACCAAAGAACGACTAAAATTCGTTAATGATACACCCGAGTGACTAAATGGTATTTTTTGAGAACTAGCACACTTTTACGTCACTAAACATTAATACATTACTTATATTAATCGTGTTTCATTAACTAGTTTCATCACTATCATGTTCGCGGATGTGTATTTGGGCCACGTTTGAAGTCTTATAAATGTTAGAATTCAATGCTACGTTTGATTGGATTGTCCTTAGTGTATCGATATACACATTATTTATTAGTATTGTTTTAGAATTGATAGATTTACAGTTGTGATCTGATAGTTTGAAATTTGAATGTCATATTAACTGTATGTTGTGTAGATGATTTTTTAAGCTATTGCATAGCTTCTATCGCGGGCCTTGAGCACGGGGACTGAATCCAGAAATTCCGTAACGAAAAAACCTCACGCTCCCCACTCCGACAGGCGCGGAGGTGTGGCTTGAAGGCACGCTATGCAATAGCTTTACCGCGGCAGTCAGTGGCACTCGGCACACGTCTTTTTTATACTGTGAAGGTGGATTAGGCGTTACAGTTCTTTAAAGCTTATGTTAACTTTTAACTTTGGCGTAATGAAGTTAAATGGTCAATCAGTTAAATAGAAACTGTATAATTTATGACTTTATTTCTGCTTTCGTTTGGGTTCGCCATTACCCACCCACCCATATCATTTATTTCTATGCATGACGGCTGTTCTCAATTTGCTTCAGTTAACTTGAAATCCGGTACATCTACAATATTTAATATAAAAAAACACACACACACACACACACACACACATGTGATTCAATTTTTTTTATTCTTCTGCGGAAATATTTCCTATGTACTACATACAAGTCGAGTTTTAGGTAATTATTCTTCCCAAATACACTAGCAGCTAATTATACAGATTAAAATGCAAATCTTTTTGCTACAAGTGTAACAATCTGAAGAACATAATATTTATCTCTCATTATCGTTCATCACTAGTACATTACAAACTACCCACTACAAAACTATTTATCGCTTAGTATAGGTCAATACACCAGTATATTACTAACTACCCACATAACAAAACGATCAATGAAGGCTCATTATTGCATTATCATTATCAAAGAAAGCGATTGTAAATCTGTTGGTTTTTGAAATCATACATTTATATTCTGCAATATGTAATGTACGTAAATAAGCTATAAAAAAAACCAAGAAAGTAGGTCAAAAACCATATGAAGATATTTTCGTTTGCACTAATGGAGATATAATATCTGGTGTTCAGATTGGTCTTACCAAACTGCATTTACCTAAAATATAAATCAGCTTTATTATGCACATTTTTGTAGAGCTCTTAGTTCCAACTTTCCTATTATTTTAAAACTGGGAAATATTTAGAACAATTTATTTTTGACCTATTGCAATAGCTTCAGTATAATCTATACCAATTACCATGCCTTGTTATACATACTGCGTTTTAAGAACAGTTCGATATAACACAATTACTACACGAAAGTGAAAATATCTCTCCAAGAAAACACGCATAACAACAGCCATAAAGCACAAATATGACGCAAAAGTACCTCACAATGGCATCCAAAACACCGTCACGGTATGTTCTAACCGCTCACAGCCCATCAACTGAACTAACTTTCACTTGCGCCCATTCTAGTACAGATTATATTAATTCGAGTTGTCAGCACAGAGTATCAAGTTATTATAAATTATAACCTCAGTCATTGAAATAAAAGATCAATTTTGTCTCTATTGGGATCGGGAAGGCCATAAATAAAAAAGAAGAATTCGAGTTGTACAGTTCATAGAGTGGAAAATGTCATAGACGGATAAGAAATAGAAGAATGCAAAATAACTGTTTTAAAAAGATGCGCAGTGGATATGGAAGTTTGTGTCCAAAGCTTATATCATTCTTTTGATGACTTTATTGTTATTTTTTAATGTGCCATTTAACGTTTGAAGGCTAGTAGATAGATATAGGCCATGTAATCTTTAGTAAACATTCCTACGACCATCAAAAGTTTACTTGATGAAAGTGGACAGGACTTGAGCACTTTGAGCAGTGTTGACAGGACAGCCACAGGCTGCCGAAAGGACAAAATTAACAAGAAAAACCCTGGAGATACAACTAGTCAACATAACGACAGTACTTTCCTTTTATCCATTAAACAATAATCTAATATAAATAAAATACATTGAAGACGATTAACTACAATTTTCCTTGACTTTTTTATCAGTTTACGTAATCGGAACAAGCTGACGTATAAATATGATAAAAAAACTATTTTTAACATCTCGTTTAACTTCATACACGTATTTTTCTTGTGTTTCTATAAAATATATTATATAAAGTGCATGTAGTATTTAATTTATCAGTGCATTGAAACGTGTATTCTATGAGGTAAATTATAAATACATTTAATTTATTCTCTCTCTTAATTAAAATCTAAGTAAATGAGTAAAATGTAAAGTTAATTTTCTCCGTAGGATATTAAATATTACTTATGTGTTTTTATGATATACTAGCGGTCCGCCCCGGCTTCGCCCGTGCTACATATTTCGCAATAAAAGGTAGCCTATGTTCTTTCTCAGGGTCTAAAGATTGTCCGTGCCAAATTTCATCAAAATCGGTCCAGTAGTTTATGAGCCTATGCATTACAATCAAACAAACAAACAAAAGTTTCCTCTTTATAATATTAGTGTAGATGAACACATATCACGTTGATGCATTTATATGCATAAACATTTTGTATTACAAAGCAGCCATATGTATCTCTAATTTCAATACTTGCAGTGGAACGAAGGTGATAGCCGTTAGAGGTAGATCTATTTTCGTTTACTAGATTACTATAATATTAATTAATTAAAAATTGTTTATTATCCAATTTGCAATTTAAATAAAGTAATTGCACTCACGTTTATCAGATAATTGATAATACAGCACGTGTTTATAACAACGTGATAAGTAATTAAAGATTAGCTTAATAATATACATGTCAAGATGAAATAACAAAAATGATATCCATACTAATAATATTATAAATGCGAAAGTAACTCTGTCTGTCTGTCTGTTACTCAATCATGCCTTAACTACTGAACCAATTTGCATGAAATTTGGTATACAGATATTTTGATACCCGAGAAAGGACATAGGATAGGTTTTATCCCGGAAATCCTACGGGAACAGGTTTTTCTTTGAAAACGCGGGCGAAGCCGCGGGCGGAAAGCTAGTAGGTAATATATAATACAAGCTTTTACCTCCAGCTTCCCTCTCGCGATTATAAGTTGAAACAAGAGATAATGTTAACGGTACAAATTCATACAATACAAATTACAATGGATTACCAGTATAGCTTATGAGCTTGCCATGTAGCTTGGAAAATACTTATATTGGACTTGAATTCTTTGTAATAGCACTCGAGTAGGTACTGCGTTTTTTTTTTTTTTTTGTGGTGTCTCTCAATGTTAGCCAGAAGGGCTTCTACATTTTAACGCGGACGCGGGGGTGAACTGAAGGTTCACCCTGGTAGCGACATGCACAAGGGCGTCCCCCCTTGACGGGGACCACGAACCTCGGCTTGAGCTGTCGCTTGAGTGGAGGAGGCCAGAAGGGCCCTAATCGGACGGGAGGTACTGTGTGTATCTGTTAACCAAATGCAATAAGATAGATCAAACACGGAAATCCTAGGTATCCAATACATCAATGTCGAAAACTTAAGCCAAAACATTGCTATCCTTAAATCTATTATTAACAATACAGTCTAAGGAGATACAATGTAAACTTTTCCATACACCCTTGTACGGCGTAATCCGTTTTTGATCAGACAAAAGAGATACCATACAATAGCTACTGGTTTATATTCTATTTTCTTTTAAATTTTATAACTAACATTCAATACTCGTATCTATGGAACAAATT
Organism: Colias eurytheme; assembly: GCA_907164685.1. Taxonomy (NCBI): domain Eukaryota; kingdom Metazoa; phylum Arthropoda; class Insecta; order Lepidoptera; family Pieridae; genus Colias; species Colias eurytheme. The sequence continues at coordinate 1,283 of CAJQZN010010699.1, read as the reverse complement.
AAATTTTAAGATTTTTATAGTGCATTAGTGAAGTCCCATGTCCCCTAGTGGGATAAGGGGAGATGCATTATACATCTGTTTCACTGATCGATTTTCTTTAGGGTCAAGTAGGTGATCAGCCTTCTGTATCCTACCAGACAAGACATTTTTTTCTTCGTCTCCACCGGGAATCGAACCCAGGACCCCTCGGTGCTACACTTACGCGTCAACCACTGTACCAAGGAGGCGGTCATACCTACATAGTGCATTAAGAATCCTAATAAAGAAAAAACTTAACACCATAGTAAAATAATTATTTTTAACAAAAAATTACCCTGCATCCAAATTGACAGAACTAGACGAAATTTCAAAAGGATCAACCCAAAGTTCTGAAAACAAATTCAGAAAAACCTACTCCTTTAATAAAGAACAATCTCTACCCGCCACCGACATTTTAAAATACCTTCAATTGATTCGCATAACAAAAACACATCGTACAACTAAATCCAATCAACCATTTACTAATTACAACGGATTACAAAACACAGACCACACAAATCTTCCACAAACTTAAATATTTAACTAATAACGTGTTATAACAAAAACAAGTCACAAAACCTCTACCACAATATTTAAAACAAAACAGTGTCTTATCTGTACCTTTGTTTGACATGAATCAGCTGTTAGTCACCGAATTAAGAACAAATACACGGTACCAGTACTTTGTTAATGATTCATGAGTGAAGTCATTTTAATCAACCAATATGGTACTATAGTTTGTACTTCGTTCTAAGATATTAGGTCCAATTGCTGATGAACTAAATGATGCAGACAATTTCATTATCTAGATACTATTATAATATTATAAAGCTGAAGAGTTTATTTGTTTGTTTGAACGCGCTAATCTCAGGAACTACTGATTCGCTTTCAAAAATTATTTCGGTGTTAGATAGCCCATTTACCGACGAAGGCTATAAGGCTATATATATAATCATTCTAAGACCAACAGAAGCGCAGCTAGTCATAATTTATAGGTACATAGTATAAAGATACATAAGCTTAGTTATACCCTACCTTTATTTACAAACAAAACATACTCATATCAAGACAGTTGATAAAACAAGATAATAAAACCTAGATTAAATAGAGCACGGAAATGTTGATAAATAAAACAAATCGGTCCGCTAAACAAACGTTAATTGTATGTGAACTTTTGGATCTCAGTGCTAAGAAATGCTTTGATGAAGTATCTATACCTATAACGTAATGGCACCGAATTCCGACCACTGATTGATACGGCTAAA
>CAJQZN010010694.1:0-13498 GCA_907164685.1 Colias eurytheme | reverse complement strand
AAAAGTTTAGGTGGGCACCCGATGCTTTCTAGTGCTGAGTACAGTCCCTCCCGGCTAACCGTATCGAAGGCTTTGTTGAGGTCAATGAAAGCCACAAACAAGGGACTCTTCTGCTCTCTACACTTCTCCTGTATTTGACGTAGAGTAAAAATCATGTCAGTCGTAGAACGCTGGGGGCGAAATCCACATTGAGATTCCGGATATACTCGATTCGCAAGCTTTTGGAGTCTAGATTGAATGACTCGGCTGAAAAGTTTTCCAACAATACTTAGGAGGGAGATACCACGATAGGCCACCGGGCGTTCACTCCACTTATAATTAGCGATCGATCCCGATATACCGAAGTAGGCCAAATGTACCTGTGCGCTGCACTATTTTAGTGTCTGATTCAGATACGGAAGTATATTGAAATACTATTTTGAATTATAAATATCGTAAAAGAGATATATTGTGTATTTGAGTTTCTAAGTAGTTTTCGCTTAAAAGCTAGGTACTGATAGAGAGTTTGCTGTTTGACAAATACAAAAAATGCACATTAAAACTGAAAAAGAAGCTTTTCGTATATATTGGACAATGTGAACAAAACTTTTGATGATAAAGATAATAGTTTTGTTATTGCCAAACAAACAACTATATAAATAACAGAAATTAATCAAACGTTACATTAAAATCGTTTTCCAGTACCTACATTTCAATATCTAACGCGTCATTTAGTAAAAAACTGGCAGACGTTAATTTATCACTGATATCGAGTTATAAACAATGATGTTGGTAGTAAATATAGGTTGGAGGGATGCCAAGCCCGTGCCAACATTGGTACCACCCCATGGAACTGAGATGTATAGCTATTTTATTAGGGAAGCTTTTTGCTGTATCATGAACGTGACATTATTAACTGAGCAATTCACTGAAAATCTGTGTTTGAAAGATATCCTTATCAGCATACATTTTGGCGTAGACAACCATAGCAGTCGTGTTGTCATATACATCGATCTAAAGTTATTACTAATATTACCCATACAGAGGAAGATACAGGCTTCATTTTGAAAAATCTTATTCCAGGAACAAGCTACATCATACATGAATGGTAGGCTCTATTATTCCATTTTCTTCTTTCTTGTTGTCGTTGTTTTGTCCTTGATCTATCCAAGCGGTGAAACATCCATTTATTCATCTTCACAAACTATTAAAGTCTTCATTGATGTGCATTATCAGTGACATTCCAAAATGCAAGAGAAAGCCGATGTACGTGTGCAAACACGACGCAAGTACTCGAAATAGATGGCCATGTCTATTTGACGAGCTTTGATGGATTTCTTTAGTGTTCTAGTGTGTGTGTGTTTGTGTTGCATAATGTTCAGCGTGTTAAGAGAATACCACGCATTATGCTGGGAAAGTATTTGAAATAAATATTTGTCTATATACATTATACTAATAGATTGCATTTTAACTAAGCTTACTAAATCGACATCAGCATAATTTCTATCTTTACATTTCATATTTACTCCGAATGCCGATTTGGATTACTTAGAGATTTTTATATTGCCATCCAACAGTTTAGATTCTCCAGAATTCAATTATCTTTACCTATAAAATTATGAAAGCTCAATTTTTAAGGAGTATCTTCATAAAGTCTTGTCGAACACGCAGACCACGGCTTTTAGTTTTACTTTCATCATTTAATAAACCAAAAAAAAATCACACAGCGTTCAACAATCATCCCTATACAATATTTAATTCAACGCATATCACTATCATAGTATATTTAATTACAAAACGATTTTATCTCATTACTAGCTGCGCTTCACGGTTTCACCCGTTAGCTCCGCTCCTGTTGGTCTCAGCGTAATGATATATTATGTATAGCCTTCATCGATAAATGGGCTATCTAACACCGAAATAATTTTTCAAATCGGACCAGTAGTTCCTGAGATTAACGCGTTCAAACGAACAAACTCTTCAGCTTTAATATTAGTATAGATAAACACTAGATCACCTAGATCATTAGCCCGCGACCATAGCGTGCTGTCGTCGCGTGCGCACGCGTCACGCCCCTCGTCTTTCCGTATTCGCTTCTACGAGAAACTGACACACATGTGAATTCGCTAGAACATATTTACCATCATTTTTATCTGTATATTTATGTTTATGGCAATTATCAATGGTAAAAAGCGTAACGTTTTCTAAACATTTTTCAAATATATTATTATAAAATGATAGATTATCAAAATATTCGTTGACCTAAAGCCGATGTATTTGTTATTAATTTCATCCGTGATTGGAAACATTACAGCTAGTAACCATACTCGTTTAAATATAAACTAAATAAATCACGAACCGCACTTTATCGCAAAAACTGTAAGGTAAATCTAAGCCCTATTATGCACGTGCATGAGATGTACCACTAATCTTATTCTAAATTAAAATAAATAAAACTTAAAAGTCCCTAATCCCGGAAAATGGGACACCATCTATAAATTCCCTTACGTAACCTGGTTAATAAATAATCCGTAGAAAAGGTCTATTGATAGGATTGAATAGACGCCCCACCTGGACGTACGCCAAATGTATTAATTATTGTGATCACCTGCATTTTCCGCAAACACTTCTTAATTAGTCTAACTTATTAGTGATTTTCTGAATTTAACTTTATCGTTCTGTATCGTAAACTTTTATCGGCTTTTGATCACTCCAATTAGACTGTAATGATAATATTTGACGACGTAACAATTTAGAAAGGAGTAGGTATAGATTCTAGTAGGTATAAAAACAATAATTAGCCCAGTATCTTGTTTAATTTCAGTACTACTTGATAATGCCTGCCTCTACTCCTGTCTGCCTTCTAAAAATCGATCATAGCAACGCCCTAAAAATGAAAAAAAAAACATCAATAGAAAACAATGAATGAATAGTTTGATGTATTGAAAAAAGCAATCATGACCGTAAACCACAAAATCATCCAGAACCCAACCCAGATATCATTTGAAACTTACACCACTTAGCAATTAAAGCAGGTCAGTTTCCGTCAACACAGGTCGCAATGAATCTGTCAGTGGTATACTCTACGATGATCTAACCATTATTGTCCAAAAATATCCCGTGCTGGCGCAGTGACCTGCCAAAAATGTGCCCCACTGATCTTCTGCAGAAATGTTATCCGGTATTGAATTCAGTTCATGCTGGTTATAAATACTAGTTCTGTTTGGGGTTTAACCTACAATTGGAGTTAATGAAGGAAAATAAAAAACGATTCTAATAAGAAAATTAACCTTGTTATTGAAGATTTTTAAAAGGCAGCTGACATTTTTGCTGTTTCTTAGTTTAAACTAGAGGAATACTAAGTTGCTACTGCAGAAAGTTCAGAAGTATTTAAGTTCAAGTTATTGAAAAGTCAAAGAAAATTGCACCCTCTCCAAATGATATATGTGATAAATGTTTTTGATTCCTAAATTAGACGCGCCCTTCGCATGAGTTGTATAAAACAACCCTGGCATTCGGATTAAATGCCACATTTATCGTTTAAACAACCAAATATAGCTTTATGTCCTCCGCGTCTGGACATCTACTAAGATATTTAACAAAAACAAAACATTGATTAATTACCTCCGCATTACTCTCTTTCACTGCCACAAAGGAAATTTACTGTAAAGTTCAACGTCATTTAAACTTAAAGAAGTTTTACAGGTCGATGTATGCAGAGAAACTATTAATAAACTATTAAATAAATATCTGTATTTTCTTTCGTCTAAAATGTTTCTTTTTAACCTTACGGTCTCTACTCCACTTTAAATCACCATTTGGATGCCTAGAATACACCATTTTTTATGAAATTTTCATCATCATATGAAATTATCAGATTGAAACTAGTGTTCTTATGATTTTCAACTAGTCTCATTAGAAGCACGAATTCAAAATTATTTACACGTATTACGGGTAGCAAACTCCTGCCAAAAGATTCTGAACTATAATCCACTTACGTGATTATGAAATCGAATAGCGTTTAAAAATGTTTATGTTTTAGTTTTACAAGCTCCGTAGTGGCCGCCCCAAGGTCTGTGTATCTATTACTGTTGACGTCTCCGCCTACACAGAAGAAATGCCGAGATGAATATGCTTTCAGTTCATACCGACATTTTTTTCAGTTAGCCTATCGTTAGAATATATTTCATTTTTTAATTAGGTATTTAAGACTTTGTTTAATTTTATAGACGTAAGAAATGCAGCATTGAAAATGGATTTCAAATTATAACAGCAATACAGTTTAATTTATAACTGATTTTTGTGATTGAAAATGCATTAAAAACACGTAACCGACTATCTCATTTTTAAATTCTTATCGTAGTGGCACTGAGCATTTTCACTGACTATTATTGCATTGTTTACATACTGCCTAATAAAATCGAAAGCTAAACGTTTAACGTCAATATATTCAGTTCCAAAATTAACAAGATTATCCAGCCTAATAAAATATTCATTATACAACTATAACCTCGTATTTCCCAACTCAAACTGTAGGTCAAGCGCAGTTGTATGCGGTCAACTGTCAGCTCGTTAAAAGCTCATTATATTTTTTTCTACGAATCGAGTGAATATAAATAGGCCTCTCCTTGGAGCGCGACCTCTGGATGTGTGGCGCCAATGCAATGTCTTTTTAATTTTAATGCTGCAGGTGCGAGTGATCCAAGATATTTCAAGAATTTAATTTTTTTTTTAAATTAAGGGTCCATTTGAATTAATCTGGGATAGCTCTTCATTTCTTCGTGTCTACGATTGTTAGTTCGATAACACTCTGTTATAATTTTAATACTGATCTTTATTTTGATGCAACACTACTGAGATATGCCACAAATCTTTCGTCTTGTTACATATTCACTTATTTTTCTCACAAAAAACCCGACGGAATTCTGTGCTATTAATTATAACTTAACCAATAACATAATATCCAATCTTTCCAGGAGACTGTCCAAACACAAACCAGCGGTGGCAAGGTGTCCAGTCGCCAGGTGGAAGATATCGACTTCGAGCAGTGCTGGGACGAGCGGGTACTGCGCAAACTCGTGAGTAGACCCTGGAGATGTAATGCTAATTATACAAGTGAAAGAGTGTTGTATTTAGTGTTGAACATTGTGACAGGGAAGATATAAAAAGGTAAAGGTAATATAAAAAGATAAAAAGGTAAACTGGGAAGGGAACACAATCGATTACAAAATTAATAAAATACTAGCTGTGCTCCGCGGTTTCACCCGCATTGCTCCGCTCCTGTTGGTCTTAGCGTGATGATATAATATAGCCTATAACCTTCCTCGATAAATGGGCTATCTAAAACCGAAATATTTTTTCAAATCGGACCAGTTTCTGGGATTAGCGCGTTCAAACAAACAAACAAACTCTTCAGCTTTATAATATTATAGTACTAGCTGTGCCCGCGACTTCGTCCGCGTGGAATAGTGACTGCATAGTAGGTAGTTACTACTTAACTTTTATTGAATAAACACGTACTACCATAAATAATTAAACGAACTGTTAGTAAAATTTATTACTAAACTGAGCTAAAAAATAAAAATAAATTCCTTCCTTGTATGGATGTTTTTGACAATATATATAACCGTTTCTACGAAAAATCTATTTTTTCATTCGTTGATCTCAAAAATAAAAATTCCAATCACCAGAACGACAGGAAATTTTAATAATTTATTTTATTTGTGTTTTGCACAATTTTGTTAAATTACGACTGGATGAAAATTTTGTTCGTGGTCGTCGTCGTCGTTGGTAAGGTGAACAAATCCTTATCAAAACATCATACGCTTAAGACAATAATTAGTATCGATAGCGGATTCTATTCCTTTGCGTTTTGACGTTTGTCTCAGCGCTCAGATCTTTCCTGTCTCACGCCGTAGTAACTAAGCCGTTTAGACCGTGCAATAAAAAATAAATAAAAAAAAAACTCAACGCAACGAAGAAAAGTGCATAGAAAAAGGAAAAAATGTTGTGTGGTTTTATGAAACCACGGTAAAAGTGAAACTTAGGCACAAAATTATCGTATTTGTACGATAATGACTCCGAACACTGCTTTATACCTACTCGGCAGCCGACCGTCACGCGACATGCGCTACACAGACCAAAAAGTTTGAGACGATGTAATAAAAGTTTCACTAATTTTACAAACTTCCCGAAGATCTTTAAAAATAAATACCATTTTAAATATTTATAAAAATAAAAAAACAAAGTCATCGGGGCTGCCATACCATCATTATCATATCATATACAATTATATTTTTTTTATAATGGTACTTAATTTTAAAGATCGTCGGGAAGTTTGTAAAATTATTATTTGTTCCTTTTCCTTCGTTGCGTTGGGTTTTTCTTTTTAATTTTTAAATTTTTAACTTCGGTTTCTTATTTTCATGTGATATTTTCAAGTGAGCGAGACCTACCTCTACCTCCATATTACATTCCTACATCATATTGATATCTATAAGTTTGTTGCTCCTTGACATCTTTTAAGTTGGGCCGTAACCGTGCACAAATTGTAATGGATCACAGTGGCAAAAGAAGTGGTATCTTTAGGAAAAAAATGCCAACAGCCAGGCCTATGTGGCTTTGAGTAGAGTTCAAAATTTCCAGGGTGTGGCTATCCTCTCGCTCCCATATCCCCCTCTTCTTTCACAGACTTTCAACCCTTCTCTTTCCACACCTAGTAAATGGCAGAACCGATTTTGATGTAAACCATATTATCTAATTATACCTATATGTACACGTCATATCCTGCCGTTTGATGCTCCATTTGGTTTATTTATCTAACCACTGTCACCCCTAAATGTAATAAACGGATGAACCGATTTCGATAAAACACGTCTGCTGCCTAAGACGCATCTAATTCGTATTACCTGTTAGTGAGCTACGGTGGCACAAACAGACAAACATAGCGGTCAAACACTTATCACCCATCTTTTTGATGGTTAAAAATGGTTAAAAGGGGTTAAAAATATAATACGACATAATTTAAAGGACATTTTATGTATAAAATTTCCCTAGAAGTAAGCATAATTCTAATTTGACCCCTTCCCCCCCTACTACCTCAGCTTACCCCCCCACCCTTGGGGACTTTCGATATGATCACTTGGACATTTATAAGGAATAATTACTGTAGCGTATAACAGATAACTTACGTTTTATCGTACACTGTATAGTGTACAATAGAATGCCTTTGCAAATGTTCGCCGTGAATACTTAAATGGTCATAACTTTTTTATTTACAAACCGATTAACATGAAATAAACACTTAATGTTAAATGAAGAGTACCACAATATATTAGTGAAAACCGCATCTAAATCGGATAAGCCGTTTCTGAGATTAGCGTGCACAAACATACAGACAAACAGACAAAAAAAATTATAACTACAGTTTTGGGTTTGAGATCGATTTAATAATAACCCCTGCTATTTTTTTTACATATTTTCATTGTACAGACATCACTTTTCTAGAATTTTATTATAATACTAGCTGTCCCGGCGAACTTTGTACCGCCCTGTCAATGAATGTTGTGTTACCTTTTAGCTGAACTAATTTAGGCTTTGGTGAACGTAATACAATGATACAAAATAAATATTTATATGGATTGATATGTAATAGTGTTTTATTTTATTACTTCAAACACGTCTCAGAGAAAAATGACTGAATTTTAATAATTTGTGCAGCATGGATTAACTCTTTTCATTCTTTAACTGTTATCGACCACGCCATCGTTTCGTTTCACTTTAGTTGTGATAATAATTTTACCATTATCATTGGGCGATCGACGCTGATACAGTGGGTAACCATCGTTGCCTGTGATGGTCTCTGCCATCAATTTTCGTGGATACCTTTTGGTACACTCACTGTCAACCGTGCATGGTGATTGGTGGTTGATGGTGTCACACGGTCCATGAATCATATTCGTGATAACAACGTTATGTCGGTCTAGATCGGTTTCAGGATTAGCAATCCCCGCACACTCATATATTTTATATGCCCGAATCCTTTCGACTAACCAAATTAAAATGTGTGCATGCTGCAAGCCAGATTGTTGTCATTCGATTGAATACATCCATCATTGAATAATCCCAAAGATGTGTTCGATTAATGTAACTCATCAGTGATCGGATTTTTTGCTTGAAAACACGTGTGGTGATGTCGTGCCGATCACTTGATATTTGTCCGGGAAGCAGCAGTTGAATAATTTCCATCCATTTCGGATTACATAAAAATGTAATGAATAAATCTGGCCGACCATAATGACGAACATATTATTATGTCATTGCATCTTGCGCATATTCACTTTGGCTACCTGTGTATGTCGCCGGTAAAATAATCAATAGACCAACATTTTCTGCACCTTCTTCTGTGCTAATTGCATCGCATAAATGGATGTAATCTTCAAAACGCAATTTAGCTTGTTTATAGCAATTTGATAACAATATTGTTGACGCAGTCGACGAAATCGCAACAAATAATTGTCAGAATTTTTACATTTTTATAGAATTTTTTTAATAATTAATCGAACTAAACTTCTTGGTTAGTTTCCCCACCAAAAATACCTTATTAATTTCTGAAAACACGCGTAAACACAAACATTTCAGGAATTTTTATGTATTTGCTTTTATTGCACTTTTTAATAATTGATTTTAAAATAAATACAAACAATATTTATTCACCCTTTTTAATTTTTTATTATTTTACACATAATACATTTTTGAAGGCATGAATGTCAAACATTATTTTCCGTATTTGACAGGATTGACAACTAATGATTGACATGTACGAAAATCAAAATTTTGGGAAAATATTTATTCGTCTAGTTTTTGTTGTTTTTATGATTTATTCTTCTTTTCTGGACGGAGACAAATCCAACGAATCTAAAACCATGAAAATTGGTTCAGTAGAACTCGAGTTATAAGTGTTGGAACATACAGACTTTCTTTTATATATATAGATGTATTGAATATTGATTGACCACGCGCAAGGTTACTAATTTCTACTACATCCTCACGCAAATCGTCAATTTTTATGAACATTGAATCTGTAAATAAAAAAAAATCAAAAGATAAGTGTACCTAATTTTAATAAAAAGCTACTAACAAATAAAGTTTCTCAAGAACTAAAGTGACCTTCTTTGGGCGTTTAATATAGTCTTGTAAAAGTTATACATGATAAAAATAAAATTTCATCATTTTCTTATTTTGTCATAACTTTAACTAATTAAAAACATGAGTCTTACTATATAATTATAATAAACAATAAATATAAAAGCTACAACTTACCTTAACTCTTTAATTTAACTCTTTAATAGTTGTACAGAAGCCTTAGCCATAGAACAGAGTACAACTATTTTGGCGGCCTTATCACTTAATAGTGATCTCTTCCAGGCTTGTTTTGTGCTTGGTTTGTGGGAACGCAAGAAGGCGAAAATTAAAAAAAAGCCGAAGATTTTTAAAAATGTAACCAATGAACACAATCACTGTTATGTTATGTATTACCCAAAGAGAATACAAATACTACGTCTATTACCTATATAACTGTAACTAACATCAAATAATAAACATCTACCCTCACTTATAAAAATTTAGTATATTCACATGAAATATAAGCGCACCTGAAATTTACTCTGGGAAGATATGAATTATTTATTTATCTTTAAAAAAAAAACAAACTCACCAACATCATAATATTTAAATTATGAATTTCCAAGGAGCGTTAATATTGTGTAAATTGATTTAATTTTAATGAAATCTCATAGATGGCGCTGTTTTAAATTTGTCTTTATACTACTAAGATTCATTATACTGTTTCTCTGCCAAAATTACTTAAATGACGTAGTTTTTATAGTGTAAAGGTAGACAATAGCATGGCTTACTCAAAAACAACATTTAAACATGAGTCTTTATATTGTACGCTGTCGTAGTACAGAGAATACGTAAGAAAAATAAAGGTTCACAGCTCCTCCCCCGAAGGTGATAGCATGATAATATGTATATATCAGCCTGACCCGACCTGTTAGTAATATTCATGCAAAATTTGAAGTAAATCCGTGCAGTACTTTCTGAGATTAGCCTGGACAAACATACAGACAAACAGACAAACAGACAAACCGACAAACAGACAAAAATTCTAAAAACTATGTTTTTGGCTTCTATATCGATTATAGATCATGGATTATGTATTCTTTTAAAAAAAAATTCAATGTACAGTTTTGACTTTCCTACGATTTTATTATATGTATAGATAGATTAAAATTAAACGTAAGGAAACTCATTGCTGTTTAGTATATTAATAGTCTGATATCGATAATGATAGTCTAACGTGGTGTTTAAAAACATACATATTATGAAATACTAATACTAATGTATAATTTGGTAAAGTTACATAAACATAATATAGTCTAATTTAAAAACACGAAAACACATTCGACAATAGAAAGTGGCCACTGGTATTACATACAATAACGCGCTCATTATACATGCAAATGCGGGTAATTGTGAAATAGCCATGATGCAGCTAGTTCCGGTGTGTGGCGCTAATTGCCGCGAATTATTTTACTGACGGTCACGCTTATATGTTTCCTTTGAAATGATTTTTTAGCTAGTACTATTGTAAACGCGAAAGTTTTTCAGGACGTCTGTTTGTTACTAAAGCATGTTATCTAGGTAAAATCGTTCACAGCGATAAGTACTACCGACTACGAATTGCTTTTTTTATCTGGTCTTGAACTTGGCCTTATTGACACTGATTTCTTGAATTAATTAATCATTTTTAATTAGAAAATAATACTTATTTTTATTATTATGACTTAAAAGTACAATTGATATGTAAACTAATGAAATAATGTGTGGCTCATTATAAATTTTATACAATGATATGTACTTTAATTCGTTGCTTTTTGGTAACTACAGTATAACACTTAAAATTTTGATTAACAGTTAGACGAGTGTACTGACTACGAGGTACGGCGTCGCTTGCGCGCGCGCATCCGTGCACTCATGGCGGAACAAGAAGGTATGTTCTAAATGCTGTAAACCAGGACAAAATTACATCGTCTATATTGTTAAAATAATTATAATTTAAACGTAGCCATGAAAGCAAATACTAATGAGAATAGGAAATAACATATATTATTTACTAGATCAATAATTGTACTGTAATGCAATATTGATATTTCCTGTTACAGCATGTGCGAGCGCGGTAACAGAAGCACTGGCAGCCGCCGGCGAAACAGTCGAGACAGAAGAACAGCAACAAGCTGGAGAACGCGGTGAGTCTCTACTTCTGCCACTCCTACAGGGCTTACTGCAAGGCGGAGGGGAGAGACTGCTCGCGGGACTCGGAACAGCGTCTCACGACGTTGTGGCCGATGTACGACGTTCTCTACAACGTTTACGACTTGCTCTTGCTCCCCCAGCAGACCACCCTCAAGCTCGTGCGTTGCTCGCACTTGCTGATAGACTAGAAGATGCACTAGATGCAGCAGATCGACTTGATGGTTGTAAACGCAAAACCCGGCGCAGGAGCCGTACAGCGCGACATACTGTAGGCGTCACCAGAGAGGAACTCGAAGAAGCTAGACGCATGGTCGATAGAGATACGTTACTCCCTGAACCTGTAAAGACTCCGACGTCTTCAGTTCCTTCCAGTGCGCCAAGTATTGAATCGACTACCCCAGAGCGAAAACAAAGCGTCGACGACCAGGTCAGTTACCACGATGCTATTGAATCCAGACAAAAACCGCAGCCGATTGCTCACAGTGTAAGTTATGAACCTACCCCAAAAGTGAACAGAGATGCACAAGTGGTGGAAAGGCGCGCTCCCACACAACGTAGACCAGACTTCTTCAGGCATTCAATCGCGGATAGTGCAGCGATGGAACCGCCCAAAATTGCTACAGAGCGTTGGAAGACAGAATCTAAGGGTGGTATCGCTGCTATAGCAAATAAATTTGATGCAAAAATTGAAAAGGAGGCGCCGCCTCCAATAAAAAGAGCACCTATTCACCGGCCACAGTTTAATATACAACAAAAGCCAGTTGAAGAGCCTAGGCGTTCTGTATACCGTCCTCCGCCACCGACTTACAACTTTGCAGCCCCTCCTATTGATGATACTAAACCTTTGCACCGATCTAATAGTAATAGCAAACGTTTACGTATGAAACGTGCAAATACCATAGATATTGGTCGTCCTTTGGGCGGTTACCGGTACGATAATGATGAGGATGAAGAAGCAAATAACAAAGCACCATTAGTACCAGAGTTTAAACCGCAAACTGAAAACGATAAGAAATTTTTAGCCTTTATGCAGAAAAATGAGGAAAATGGTCGTCATTCTGGTGTAGGTCCAGCAAATTGGAGCAGTCGGTTTGGAAACATTAAGAATACTTTTGAAAATCGTGAACGGGAAGAAAACACTAGGTCGTCTAGTGCTAGTGCATCATCTGCTAAACGATTCTGGCAGGCTGCCGATTCATCACAGACATCTATGTCACGACCGCGCAAATTCCTTAATGAATCGACTCCTGAAATTATTAAACCGCCATGGGTATCGCAGCGTAGAGAATCATTAAAATCTTCAATATTACCAACCACGAAGCAAATACAACAACAAACATTTCAGCCTCCGGTGCCATTATCGCCAACAAAACCTGTCATCGTTAAACCATTTGTCACGAGACCTATACCGGTAAATCAATTTTCTCATGCCCCAATGTCCGCATTTAAACCGCCGCAGAAAATACTTTCCCCCACCAGTGCACCCGCAAATATTTGGAGTCCTCCGTCTTCTGCTCTGCCTGTCTCTCCGTCAGTCGACAACCCACCTCTGTACCAATCCGTGCCATATGTTCCTACTTATCCTGATAATACTAAACGGGTAGATAATGAAAAGCAAAAGCAAGTACCTGCAGTTATACCCAAATATGAAAATAAGCTTAACCACTCGACGGTACCGAAATCATACGAGTATCGCGCACCCACGCCTCCGACTCACGCGCCAAATTCGCACAATTATCCGATACAGACCATCCCTAGCCAGAATAATCTCGCTGCACCGCAATTAGTGAAAAATATCGATACCACAAATTGCTATCGCAACTCAGAAGTCTATGCCCCGAAAATTGACGCTCAACAATTACAAATTGAGTTTTATGAAAAACAGATCCGGGAGAAAAACCGTCGAGATACATCGAGTGAAAGGCGCGAAATACCTGCGCACAAGCCTCCGGCGCCGCCCGCGCAGGCTCCCTACACGATAGTCGACTATACCCCGCCCCATTCGGCCTCCACGTTTATACCTTTACAGCAAACTCCGGACATCGAAAAAGCTAAAGCGCACAAAGTAGACTATTTGCCAGACGTAGTGATCAACGAAAACAACCCTCCTAATTATTTAACATCCCCGACGACCCGTATAACGCCCGTCAGCCCCGTAAAAACAAAATCCAACCCCGTGTACCAGAACGGCGACGCGAGGCTC
>CAJQZN010010692.1:0-12723 GCA_907164685.1 Colias eurytheme | reverse complement strand
ATATTTGAAACCTTCATAGCAAGAACTCGCGGTCTAATTACGTATCGTATTTTATGAATCATTATTAAGATCGTAAATCCTTTAAACAATACAAATGTACGTTTTATCGTGCAATCCGATAATGCATTGATTATGAACTTATTCTCGGAAGGTGCAGTTCAGTGAAGGTATAGTAAGGTTAATTACGTAGTAGCTGAATGATTCAACGTTACCAAAGTTACTAATATGTATTTATTTTTAACACACACTTAAGACAACTTAAGTTGACACACTTAAGTTTAAAGAAAAAGCCGCGTCTTTATTGTTATTTTAGTTCAAATAACTGTAAAGAAAGTAAAAAATTTAAAAGTGTGGGTACCTATCTATCTAACATTATAATAAACTAGCTGAGCTTCGCGGTTTCACCCGCATTGCTCCGCTCCTGTTGGTCTTAGCGTGATGATATATTATTATATAGGCTATTGCCTATAGCCTTCCTTGATGAATGGGGGCTATCTAACACCGAAATAATTTTTCAAGTCGGACCAGTCGTTTCTGAGATTAGCGCGTTTAAACAAACAAACTCTTCAGCTTTATAATATTAGTATAGATTACGAAAAATGTTTACTGGTGGAAAAATTAATCTACCAATTCAAATTCTAACAGAAAAGCGGAATAATATTAATCTTATCAATACCTTAATAACTTCTAGTTAAATTTAACCAACAGTTCACCAAAACCAATTCAGTAGTTACAGATTAAAAATTGCCGATTCAATTGAAATATCGATTATCAGGAAATCAATTACATTTAAAATCGTAAAAGCACTTGGATAAAACAACTGGTTATCAAAAGTGCTCGAGTCGTAAAATGGGAATCGAATCGATATGCTCAAATTAACTGTAGTGTACGTAGCGTAATTAAATAACCTTTTTATTTCGGCAAAACAATTAAGTCGTTTATCGAGTTAGGGCTTATATTTTATGTATTGCGCCTTTAAAATACATTTTAAGGTATTAATTACGGGTTATTAAAGTTTATCAAAAAGTGAAGCAAGGTTCGGTATTGTAGGTTTTAATCAAGGTAGGTAGTCTAAGTACGATCGCATTTTAATATTTTGACTTTTGTATAAAATTGGGGAATTGTATGTCCATTAATAATATCTATATTTTTATTGATTTACTTACTTACCTACGCCAAAATTAAAAATTCAATAAAAAAAACAAAGGTAATAATTTTATAAATCTTTCGTAAGATTAATATTTTGTTACTTCCCTATAGGTATTAGTATAAAATAACAACCATAATACGTAAAATGTAAATAGTCTACTACTAGTATCTAAAAAAAATATACCGACCGAATTGAGAACCTCCTCCTTTTTTTGAAGTCAGTTAAAAATACACCTAGCTTTCTATAAATACACGCTTGCAGTTAATAAGTGAAAATTTAAATTGAGTCTGAGATATTGAGTTCTGTGGGTTAAGTACTTGATTAAGCCGTTAATGAAGTAAGTGATAATTGCTATAAATTGGGTGAAACTGGAAAGCTTTTAGCGATGAAATGAATCAATAAATATCTATATAATAATCTGAGTTTCATTTGGTGCCCTCGTAAAGTTGCTTTACTTGGTGATCATTTATGATGTAGGTGTGTGTATACATAATTTGAGAATTAATAATGATATACATAGTTAATCATTGCATAGTATAAAACAAAGTCGCCTTTTCTGTCCCTATGTCCCTTTGTATGCTTAAATCTTTAAAACTACGCAACGGATTTTGATGCGGTTTTTTTTAATAGATAGAGCGATTCAAGAGGAAGGTTTTAGTATATATTTTATTAGGTTTTCGACAAAGCGGGTGAAGCCGCGGGCGGTAAGCTAGTAATAATATTATTATTATAGCATTTAAAGTTATTTAATATTATTGTAGCATTTAAAGTTTTATTAGACGCAAGAGTTTTATCTCTTACTTATGTAGTAGAATTGTTTTTACCAAATACCGCGTATCAATTTATTACTCTCTATACGATGATTATATCTTTCTCCTAAGCATTACCTTTAAAACCAATAATAGCTTAGGTATTATAAATTCCATGAAAAGTGTTTATATTTCAATTAAAAAATAACCCTTGAAAAGCAAACCACATATAATCCGAACTAATATAATTGTAACAAATTGTTTCCGACATAAACATTCTGCATTGAGCATTTAATTAAGCCGGGTTATTTACGTCCTATCCTATTAATATTATAAATGCGAAAGTTTGTGAGGATGGATGTATGTGTATGGATGTTTGTTACTCTTTCACGCAAATACTACTGAACCGATTACAATGATATTTAGCACACATATAGAACGTAATTTGGATTAAAACATAGGATAGGTTTTATCCCGGAAATCCCACGGGAATGGGAACTATGCTGGTTTTTCTTTGAAAACGCGGGTCAAGCCCGCGTTTTCGCGCGGGTCGGGCTGAAAGCTAGTTACGATAATCACAATTATGCCAAATACCTTTTAACCCGACTACACTATTTATAAGACCAGTATATAAATATAACCAGTATAGTAAATTGGAAAGCAAAAGTAGTATCAAACTAATAAAGAAGGGTTAAAAAATAAATCCCATTTCTAAGTTCTCAAGAAAAACACTTGATTAAGCTTTAATAAGTGTATAGTTTGTAGAAAGTTTCCACTCTAGTGACAGTTTCATCTGCTCAGTTTTATAGCTTGCACTTCTAGATCTTCTTCAATATAAATAATAATTTAGTTATTTTTTCTAACAAAGCATTCAAATTTAACTTAAACCTTCAATACACTGAGAAAAATTTGCTTTAGCAAAGTACCAATTTGGCTCGGTTAAAAATTATTTTGCTGCATTCAATCAAGACGTATTTAAAATGTGTATTAAAGCTTTGCTAGTATTATACAAGCAAGTATTGCTAAATATTCTTGGCTATTATTAAAAAAGTACTTATTTATTTCAAAATTACCGACTCGGTCAATATTACCTTTACCGAATTAGGTTCAAAATAGACAAGCTTACGTTATTATTTAATGATAAGTAAGTTATTTAATTTTAGACTTAACCATAGTTGGTTACTATTTACACAGAGTTCGGTTAAAAATAAACAAGCTCACAGTATCATTGAATGACAAGTAAATCATTTAAATTTAGACATAATATTATTTGGCTAAAATTAAATAACTTGCTATGATACATATAACCGTGTTTCTTATTTAAAAACAAACAAGTTACTTATCTATTGGTAGATAAGCACAGCTCGGCAATTAACAATGGAGCGAATACTATTTTTGACCGAGTAACTTGATAAAAATTAAACAAGGAATTGGCTGCGTAGCCCGCAAAGTCAGCCATTTCTATCAAATCATAGTCGAGTGACGAACGTGTCTGTTGAAGCGCCGCACCTACAAGGCAGATTCAAATTTACATTAAAAACAATAACTTTTCATCATCATTTTGATTCATCAAACTATTATAGAAGAGCAAGATGCAGAAGACAAACTATTATGGCTCAAAAACTCCTCTGAGCCATGGACAGCCGTAGAACGAAAGTGAGAAACTACAGAGACGAGGCTAATTCCTGCAAAAGAGTTAACCATAGCTCCAATACCTCAATACAATGAATATGCGGATCTTAAAAAACCCAAAGGATATCTTCTGGTGAGTTCAGTTTTTTTGAATTTATTGTCTGCTTTAGTTTAATTACTTTTGTATACTTAAATTTTTTTAATTTGTTTATAGCTAGAAAAAGATTTTGAAAACCAAAGGACAATATACATACCGAAATCACTGAAAGCTTCCCCACAATCAAGCCAAAAATATTTGAATTAGTAAGTTACTTCTGATCAAGCAAGATATTGTCATATACCTATTACTTTAATATGTAAATTACATAAGATACGATAAAGTTCGGATATAATATCTACACATCAAACATGTCTATAATCCTAGATGTTGACAATTTTTTGGATAAAAATCATTTCCAGTTGCTGGACTTAAACTGAACTTAACTGAACTTAAAATGGCCTTGGGTGAAGACACATTTCATTTTATCTAAAAAGTGTTTTGGGTGTGGTTTTTTCACGTTTTGTAACGAGGTTCAACCGGAACATTTTATAATAGAAAACGAACAATATGTAAAGAGCTTATTGTACTTTAATTTTTTTTGGTGCAAAAAATGTTTAAGTTATTGTTATTGTTTAGCATTTATGATCATTTTCCCGACGACGAATGTGAATTATGTTTCAATTAGATTAAATATTTAAAAAAATGACGGTTTTACTTGTTGGGCTGTAATAAAATTATTAGATCAAAACGATTACTTATTCTCCTAGCTTATTCTATAGTTTTTGCCTAAACTTTTGACTTATCAAATACATATAAGTACAATTTAGGTGTAGTAACTTGCTTACATTACCATAATGGTTGTTTGTTTTTTATGTAAACAAACCTAAACCAGTTTCATTAGAGAACAAACTCCAACATCGTGAAATAAAATCAGCTGTTCCGTAGATTTTGGCATAAGTAGTAGATAATTCCACTTTTTTATATGAAACAGTTGATATTTCTTTTACGATGTTGGATTTGGTCTTATACCTAATATAAGTTGTTCAGGTTTGTACTTCGTAGTCTGAGTCATTCCTTAAAAGTTTGCTCATGATTTATATTTCATCCTGTTATTGTGCAAATTAAAACACAGAACACCAGTATCGTTTCTTGACATTAAGAATTGTGTACTATTTTTAAAAGTAGTAGTATTTAAGTGTAAGTAGTATGTTACTTGAAATGATTGTATCGTGTACTGAATAAAGCTAATTTCATTAATGTGCATAATTTTCTTTCAGTTTCTTCTAAGTTTTTTTCCTACATGAACGTTTCATTGGCTTTTTTTCCGACATACCAAAATTTTGCCCTCTGCAGTAATAATGGTACAAATTACAACATATCGAACTAGGTAAATATTTTCAGTATGAGCTGACCTCACATTGTATATAGGGTGTAACAGAAAGGGGTACACATCTAAGCAGGGCGTGATGTACTGAAGAAACTGAACAACTTTTCCCAAAGAACATAAGGTCAAAAGATGAAAATAATGGAGAGGTTTAATTTTTTTTTTATCTTTCGACCCAATTTCCTTGGGAAAAGTTGTTCAGTTTCATCAGTAGGTACATCACGCCCTGTTCGTATGTGTATATCCCCTTTCTGTTACACCTTGTATAGGTTTTACGAACATTTACAGGTCAGCTTATACTGAAAATATATAGCTTAATATGTGTCGTTTGAATTAGTACTTGCAACAAAGTATTTTAGCTATGGTTACCTAATTAACCCGTCTAAGAATACAAAGTAACTTGGCTAAATATACCAATCTTAATTGACTAGAAAGAGTATATGTATTTAGTTATAGTTACCCAATGTACACGATTGACAGTACCCAGTAACTTGGCTACGTATACAAATTTTTAATTGAGTAGAAGTAACAAAGTAGATTGACTGTCCCTACCCAATAAATATGATAAACATTATCGTGTTACTTAGCTAGTTTTACGAAGCAAAATATTTGAATTCACTGAGTTACTTTGCTAAAAACAGCAGAGCACGTTGGGTATTATTAACAGAGTAACACGATTCAATATAGTAAATAGGTTTGTTATGTTTACTGAGTGAATAGGTTAAAAGCAACAAACCTTTAATACGTATTTTTTGACCACTTTAGTGGGTTAATATTACCAACATACGTTAACAAAGTTGACTTGTATAATTTTAGCAACAAACTTTGCAGGCTCCCTCCGAAGCAAGTTACTCGGTTGTAAATAACAGCAACTTGTCTATTTATAGCCGTTACGTTTTCTCAGTGTATGTTTTACATATGTAAAACATCGAAAAATATCTAAGATATGTACACTAAAATAATAACTGTCCTGCGTTTCTTATTATCCGAAAATTAATCTAACATAATTATTACACTTTGAAATTACGAGTTTACTCTATTTAATTAAGTCTTTTTGTGAATAATTCAAATTAAAATCGTATACATCTATATATGTATATAAAAATGAAACCCGTTTCGCGTTGTCACGGCATCACGTGTGAACGGGTGGACCGATTTCGATAATTATTTTTTTATTATATTCCTTGAAGTACGAGGATGGTTCTTATGTAGAGAAAACGTAAATATGTACGAAGCCGGGGCGGACCGCTAGTACAACATATATATTTAGACCTTTTACAATATTAACGATAGCGTAATAATAAAGGACATGTCCAGGTTCTTTGAATACTGGATAATATATACTCTACGCTATTCGTAGGCTCTAAAAGTTTTAAAATTGTCTTTTACCAAAGACAGACGCTTGACATATGACATTTGTACGTTTTTCTAAGTTTAGAACCTTACTTCTTGAAATATCAGCTCTAATTAGGCAAAAATCGTGCAGATTAACAAATAAGACACAGAAACTGACAAGAATATAAAGTTGTTGCTATAATATGCGACTATTTTACTATTACAAAAAAACACTACAATTCTATTTCTATAGATCCATAGATAATTCTACTAAAACCATGTGCGATATTAAATATTTTAAAAGTACAACACAACAATAGACGCATTCGTATGGCGCTCCCCTAACAGCAAAACAAAACATGATCACGTAGCATCCTTAATAAAGAAGCTATTGTCAGTCCCCTGTAGTATTTATTCCAGGGGAAAGATAATCTTTTATTATACCTTTAGATTTATGGTGCCGTCAAATTTCATTTGTCATTCGTATTGTTCCCTGGTCCGAGATTTCGGGAGCAATCGATATTTTTGGGGTCAATAATTCATTTGGTTTGTGGTATTGGCGACTTCTGTTGCAATTTCGCTTGGACAATGTAGAGAGGATATCATTTATACGTTTTTAATTAAATAAATAATACGCAAATGGTTGTTTCAGAACTTTATGAAAACATGGACTTAATAATGTCCACGCTCGGATAATTCTTATTTTTCAACATAGGTATGAAAAAAGTTCGCAAAAGCAGGATCCATGCTTGTCAAATAAATAAAAATGTAATTAATGTTAAATTAATATTAATTATTAAGAGCAAAACGTTTTCATTTTCTAAATTCACAGGATATTATTATCAACTAATAGATGTGTTTAAGAAAAAGCTTAAAGTACTAACGATAATATTCCATACTAGTCGAACTATACCCGTGTGAACCCTTAACCAATAAATAATATATCGAAGGGAACGAGTGGAGTCGCGTGCTAGCAGTTAGTGTATCCTGTTAAGTGTAGGAGTTATAGAAAATAGCTGAGTGTCAGAATAGTCCCCTTAATTGGTAGGGGACGGGTATTGCGAAAATTATTGGATAAAATATGTGCATTTAAATCTGTGGACTGTGAGTTATAAAAAATATGTGTATGATATTAGACATATGAATTATTTGGTAGCATAAAAAATGCAAGCAAATTTTTTTTTAATTATTAGGTTTATGTACATTCAAAAGAGCTTGTTTAAATACAATTAGTGTGTGTGTTTTTTTGAAGTGAAACTTCTTTATCGGGGGTGGACAAAAATTTTGTGAGACATTTTTTGCGTTACGCCGCGCGCGTTACATTTTTTGCGTTACGCCGCGCGCGTTACATTTTTGCGTTACGCCGTACTCGTGACATTTTTTTTCTTATCCCTACCACGCGTGATTCGACGTATACTTTCTCCAGCGGAGTAGGGATATCGTATCGTTTTAACGTACGTCCTACCACTTTACTTGACCGTTTTTCTATTGCACTCGTATTTATTTCCAACGCTCTATGGTGACGTGATAATATTATATTAAAGTGATCAGCACAATCAAAGTGTTTATTTTAATTATTCTAATTCCAGTGAATTTAAAAAAAAAGTAAGTAATTACATATCTTTTTCTAATACTTAGGTGTAATTATGGTATTTATTTTTCTAAGTTATTTAAAATTAACCTCACTTTTTGATTGTATTTTTCAATTTTTTCAATTTTATTATAATATGTATAGATAATATGTATAGATACACTAGCACGTGGGTGGAATTATGTATAAATTTTTTCTAATACTTGAATGTTATTGTGGTACATATTTATTTTTCTAATTCTAAAATATTTACAGTTATTCTCAGTTTATGATTGAATTTTTTAAAACACCAACACGTGGGCGTGATCATGTTATTTATTTTTCAAGTTATTTAAGCTTAACCTCTGTCTTAATATGTATATATTATGTACTATGTGCGTCATTAATTTCTGACTGTTTCGAGATTTGGTGCAAAATAAAACAGTGTGTAAATAAAATTAAACAATTGAGTAAAAGTATAATTTCATAGATAACACGTTGAGAAGTTCCCTGTATAAATATATAATATACATATCTTGTATAAATACATACATAATATGCCTATAGATCTTTACTCAATTGTTTTATTTTATTGATTTTTTACAAATTTTATTTACATTTCGAAACCGTCAGAAATTAATGACGCACATATTATATATAGGTACGTTTTAATATAGAATATTTTTTATTTTACAACCTTTACAACTTGATCATTAGGAATTTATTACCTCTATTGTTCGAACAAAAATAAGTTACCGACTTTAAGAACGTGCCGACAATGTAAGTACACTATTGTTTCTTAGAAAACATTTTAGGAGTATACGATAATAAATCTATGACTCACGTAAACACGTGTTTGCTTGATTGGTGTCAGGTGTTCAATTATAATTTTATGAATTCAAAATTTATAAGAATAAACCTCAAACTCTCTGTCCAATCAAAATCCGCCTAAGTCGAAATCCTTTATAAGCTGAAAACGGCAGT
The DNA here is from genome assembly GCA_907164685.1 of Colias eurytheme. Classification (NCBI taxonomy): domain Eukaryota; kingdom Metazoa; phylum Arthropoda; class Insecta; order Lepidoptera; family Pieridae; genus Colias; species Colias eurytheme. Next base: position 3,879 of record CAJQZN010010692.1, on the reverse strand, counting down.
GGCCGGCGTAAATATTCAAATAGGTAGCGAGGAGCGAAGCGACGAGCATCTTAGGTTAACTTTTGAACTACCGCACGAGCCGAGCGAGCGAAGCGAGCGAGTTGCAGCAGCGGCCGGTGTAAATATTTAAGTAGGTAGCGACGAGCGTGTGACTAACGTATTTCTTTAATATTGTACATATTATATAGTAAATTATTTTTTGAAAAATAAGGACATAAAGAAGTTTCACTTCTTACGTGTGTACTCTAGTACACGCACACATTTTTTTTTTTTTAATAATAATGTATCAAATCATACATTCATGTTTCGATTACAATTAAATATTTCGTTATACTACATTCGAATAGTTCATATTGACACAAAAATCACAAGATTACTCCATAAGCATATTTGGCTAGTGATCATATTAATCTGGGTGTGTTCACATAAAAGTTATAATAAAGATCGATTCCCCATTATATGTTCGGATTTGACGACGCTCGGATAGTAGGCGAATCCGTAATAAAGAGATTTATGGACAATATGCCGTAATAGATAGGCTTTGGTAATATCACGTAATACGATAAGAATACGGAAAACATATTTTTGTAATTAATGTGCTCGAATTTTCTGAATGGTCGCGTGTTTCTGAGGTAGTGTAGTTTATATTTAGCGACAGGATTTTTAGTTTATATGAGATAAAAATGAATATATAGAACGTACGAGATTTTACATTTTTACATGCTCCGTAAATATTATTTAAGTTTTAAATTGAAATAAAAATTCACGCATGATAAGAATTTCACACCCTAGTTGCGCTTTAGAAAAGAAAAAGGTATACTTCAACATTTTGGACAAAAATTGACTTATATAAATTACACCTACGCATTAATAACTCCATATGTTAATAACGAGAAAATTTTAATATCTAACATTTAACAATACCAATAATACCGATGAATACTATAAACAATTACAAACAAAAACTAGTAACCAACGCAACTAAGAAGCCACGCCACAAAAGCTCCATACAAAATATTACTTAAAAAACTACAAGTGAAGCCACATGACAGCACATAGTTGCATCATCCATTACCGTAATGGTTGGCACATTACCGTTCGCTAAGTGGCTCACGACCTAAATAATTAATTATTTAAAACCATAATTTACAAGGCACGAGCATTTATAATTTATTGTCTAAATTAATACACAAAATTACGTTTTTTTTCGCGCTATTCAACATTATTTTCACTGCATGATTCATTAAAAGATAGTTTATAAAGTAGCTTTCCGCCCGCGGCTTCGCCCGCTGTCTAAAATCTTATAAATTATATACTAAAACATTCCTCTTGAATCAATCTATCTATTAAACAAACCGAATCAAAATCCGTTACGTAGTTTCAAAGATTTAAGCATACATAGGGACAGAAAAAGCGACTTTGTTTTATACTTTGTAGTGAAGTTTATTTTTTTGAATGTTAATTATCCTATCCTACTACATAATTTTCAAAATGTATTCTTTATTATAAAAATTAATTTTAACTTCTAAACTTTGCGTTCATGGATGTCTCATTGCAACAAAAAGTACTAAAAGTAAAATATAAAAAATGTTGTGTGGTTTTATGAAACCACGGTAAAAGTGAAACTGTTCGAACGGTTCCGAACACTGCTTTGTGTAGCGCATGTCGCGTGACGGTCGGCTGCCGCGATACACGCGACATGCGCTACACAGACCAAAAAGTTTGAGACGATGTAATAAAAGTTTCACTTTAACAGGAATTAAAATGAAAAGTATGCTAATTAAAACACGATTACCTACTCTATGCGTATTTTAAATTGTAGTTGCTAAGTTGTAAGTAAAATTATCACTGAATATTTTGTTCTCAAATCATGAAACAAAAAAGTAGGTAATACAGGAGGAGCTATGATTCAAATAATTAAATCAGCAAGAATTACTCATAGCCTTTCAAACGGTAACCAATCCGTTGTTTATAAAATAAAACATTGTTTATCAGTAAAGCCGTTTAAAATAGATTTGGAAGAACAAACATTAATTACATTGAAAATGTTATTTTGTATTGTAAATTCAATCATTACTTCGTAATAGGCTAATTGCCTAATTTATATAAGTGATTTTCCTTTCTTATTATAAAAAGTCTGAAACTGTGCGGATGTTTGATGCTTTATCCCTTAAAAATAGTATAATTGAGCATTTAAAAATTCGTGGCTTCAAGAACGACTCACACTATTAATTTAAAAATATTTCAATGTACCAATAATTCAACATTACCTACTTGACACAAGTAAAACATTTGAGCTTAAAAATCCAATTTGCACGAACAGTTTACTACAGAATTATGTAACAATTACGAACTAAAGTACATTTCTATAACACACAGACAATTTATTATCCAGTATTTACTAGTGGCAATTAATCAACCAGACGCCAACTGTAGGAAACTTACTGCAAGGAACAAAATTGCAACGATAAATTAAAAGTTCGATTGTTGTAATCCGTCGGCTATGGATAGTTTTTAGGGCTTAGAGTAAGCTTAGATGGTCTGGGTATTAAGGATGTAAGTGGAAACCTGACAATATGTCTGGTTTGAGATTTTGAAGTAGGTTTTTTAATGCGAGTTTTTAAATATTTTAGACATCCATCGCTTTTCTTGTTATTTTATTGACAAAAAAGGGAAGATTTGGCCTAAAATGGTCCCTTAAGTGACAACCTACTTAATAAAGTCCACCTTGAAAAATTGCATCAACTAGGTATATAAATATTAAATGGCAACTATTACAAATATAATATAAGAACGTATTCACCAAAATTGTGAAAACTAAACTCAACCGATTCAGAATTTCGTTGAAGATTTTCTTTAATTTCGTAACGATTTCAAGGTGCCTTCATATTAGTACATTCTTATTATACAAAGACTTACAAGAAAACACGAGTATGACATACCTTTTTAGAAGATAAAGCCAGCGCGAAGTAAATCAAGATTTTCAGAGAACTTATCAAGTATTCGCTAGATATTTTCAAGATGGCGAAAACTTTTCGCAGCAATTGTTGAATCTACTATGTAGGTCGGGCTTAAAACTACTGCTTGCGTTGATTACTTTGACGACGTACCTGTAAAGAGAAGTCATGTTAATATAATCTCATTTTTAAGAAAGGTAGTTTATTTTGGAAAGTTTAGACTTCTTTGTAGAGGAAAGTTTTATAAGATACTAGCGGTCCGCCCCGGCTTCGCCCGTGGTATATATTTACGTTTTCTCTACTTAAGAACCATCCTCGAACTTCAAGAAAAAAAGAATTATCGAAATCGGTCCACCAGTTCACGCGTAATGCCGTGACGAAGGAAAACGGGTTTCATTTTTATATATATAGATTTGATTATAATCATAAAGGTGATATATTATATCATTTATGATAATAAATCCACAATACGTTAATTTGACTTAAAATAATGGGGATTGTTAAAGTTTAAATATTAGTCTGCGACTTCAGAAGGATATTCGGATAATTCTTTTAATGATCCGATCAGACTGATTAGCTTAAGGAGTCATCCATCCTCATAATACTTTCGAGTTCATAATACTAGGATTAAATCAATACTAATATTATAAAGAGGAAAGGTTTGTATGTATGTACCTATGTATGGTTTTCACGCATAAACTACTGGACCGATTTTGATGAAATTTGGCACAGACAATCTTTTGAGAAAGAACATAGGCTACCTTTTATTGCGAAATATGTACCACGGGTGAAGCCGGGAATAAAAAAGAATCAGTACTAAAATATATGGAATATAAAAGATAAAAAATATATAATAAATGATAGAATATTGAGCATCGTTATACCCCACACTGATCCGTCACCCGTCGCGTCAAGTGAAAGA
>CAJQZN010010688.1:0-12154 GCA_907164685.1 Colias eurytheme | reverse complement strand
TACTTTATATTGGTAATATATTATATATAATTTTACAATAGATAACGACGTTGAATGTAAGAAATAAAAATAATTAGATACATAACTATATCCCACGGAAGAGAAATGTAACAAGTCTTTTTTTTGTGTTTGGTGGCAAAGGAAGTGTTGCATCACCGGATGGTAAGCAACCCTAAAAACCTTTCTCACGATTGCCAACTCAGAGTATAAAGACGTACAAAAAAAGGATTGATTAGGAGAATAGAAGATAGTTCTGGGAATTGTAAGGAAAAGGAAGGATGCACGGGCACGATCCCCACTTATCGTATGATAAGTAACTTTCACATATTTCCGCTCATCTGCTGTGGGTGTGTACTTTCCCCGGAGTGGACTGGCCCAATTCATGCAGAAGCATGCTAACTCCATTACTAAGCAGACTCGGGGCAATAAAGTATCACATAAAGTATAATTCAATTTTTAAATAGTATCGTAAAAACTACATGCTAATTATTTATAACTAAGTTTAAATCGTGAGATAATAGAGAAACATAATAGGACGTTAAGAGGCTGACAAGACCCAATTTTGTTAAAATTGAAGTTATTTGAATAGTTTTTTAAGAAAAGATATTTATTCTAGCCCATCAAAAAAAAACATATGTTAATATTCATCATATTTCGAAGACCGTGGACGGACTTGATACATAATTGGACGAAATCGGCTCGATAGAAATTAATTGCAAAGATTGGTCTTAAAATCATCATTTAACGATTCTATGTCTTTATTTTTTTGACGCACGGGTCTGCAATTTAAAACACGAAGTCAACATATTCATACCTGAACCTCTAACGAGTCATATTTCTCATATGACCAGCCCTTTTCCTTAAATCATATATTTTCTTAATATTATTTTCTACTACGACCTGGCCCCGCCCAGTAACAGTGATTGCGCTCTCGTTCTCGCACACATTCCAATTGTATGGGAGTAAACGAGAGCGCAATCACTGTTACTGGTAACAAAATTGGGTCTTGTCAGCCCCTTAAGGCAATGCTGATGGAAAAGCAACCCATCATGACGAATTACTACTTCTGTCGCGTAACGCTACTCCAAAAGGTCGGATGACGCATCGTGAATAGCATTTGTACCAAATACCTAATATTCGGGAATTAACGAAATAAAATGTATAGATTATTAAAAATTTAACAACTCCAGCTGCTTAATGAAATATCCAATGTTATCCGTATCGAACAATAACATGATTTAGTATGGAATATCGTTCATTCTAGTTAGCAATTGTGTGCGACCAATATTAAATGTTAGCAGTTATAAGCGGGGTGATTGGCTCGAGGTGCCGAAATGTTCGCCCGCTGCAGCTGCGGCGCTCCGGCGGCGAGCGTTGACACAGCGTATTAGCAATCAGCGGGCCCGCGCGCCGCCCGCACCGCGCACGTCCGCGCCTCTGTCCCGCGGCAATACAGTTGCTATTCGCTTGGCCGCCGTGCCAGCCGTAACGAGACACACGGCTGAAGGAAAACATTCCGGAATGCCGTTTGTTTAATGCTAATATTCGAAGACGGAACAGAGATGACGAGGAACTACTTATAACTGAGTTATTATTTTATGAGTTTGTGTTTGTTTTCCTTTTGTTTACCAAAATTCTTTGCATTTTTATTGAAGGGCTGATTTATTTTGAAATAAACAGCATGTATGTAGTTATAAAAACAGTCTTGACGCCGTATGGGTGTCTATAGGCTTAAAGATCTTTAACCCTAGCTCACTAAACATATTTCGGTGTAACTTTGACACTAAACATTCGACTTACAGACGAACAAATTAAAATGCATGTATTTTATTTATTTGTAATATTTTAGTGAAATAATTAACAACATAGCCTAGTTAGTTATCTAAATATTATTATAAGAAATAAGAAGGTGTTTTTTTTCAATCTTTGCAGTCATTACATGTAGGAATTGTGTGCTCGCCGCAAATTGCCTTTCTGCATGAGTGGCATAAGTATTTAGTCATTCTCCCTTTTTAATATGCACAAAATCCGCATATTTTGCGTTTATTTGTCTGTCCTTGAGACGTACTAGGAGAAACATAATCGATTTTTAGAATATCTTTTATGTATGTTTTGATATTTTTCCTCAAAGTTGGTGTATTGTACCGCTCCTGCAACCATGGTTCAGTTAGGCCATCTGCCATTTATTGAATGAAAGTTCTTCGTTTTAATGTTTTTTGACCATGTTAGATACATAAACGACATATGTATTAACCATGCATAAATTTAGAATATTATAAAATATAGCCTAAGACCACCAATTGGTCTTCCGATTGGCCCTCATTGCTGAGCACATTTGGTCAACTGGGTTGATGGCGCTTTTGGTACTATTACAGCTGGCGGCCTTCTGGCTGCGTGCTGGTATCCTCGTCAGAGTCTGTTATCGTCCTTATACAATGGTTCTCCCTGCTGACATTTAATTCTTGGTCAGAAGACGTATCAGATTCTTGTTCGCTTTGATCAGTAGTGACTGCTAAATCTGTCTCTAAATTGTCTTCGCCTTCGAAATCTGAGCTACGAAAATCATCCAACTGATGTTCAAATGTCTCGCCCTCTTCATTGTCACTATCAAGAATACTCAATATCTTCTCCTGATCTCTCTCTAAATTCTAAAACAAAAAAAAGGAAGGTTAAATTTTTTGCTTCGTATTATTACAAAAACTGTTAAAGGAAACAGTATACATTACTAGCAAAAAGGTAGATAAACTTTCTACAATAAATATTGTGCAACATTTATGCCTATGTAAGGAGAGGTTTGAATACTATGTGCCATGAACCGCACATGGTAGAAGGCAACTGCCTCGTATTAACTATTAATGGTACCTGCAGCATCGTTTGTTCCTATAGACCGCCCAGTTTTTCCAACGCCTCACCTTACCTTCATTCATTAGACACAATACTACAAAATATTAAATCTAAAGAAATCATACTCACCGGGGATATGAACCTTGACACAATTAACGAACTTAAAAGTAACCACACAAACGACTATCTGAATATTATTGCAATGCACGGTTTAATTGAAGGAATCAACTTACCAACTCGTAAAAATGCCTGTTTAGACCACTTTATGATAAAAACCTCAAAACCTTTTCAAACCGTTGTATTGCCTGAATTGACTGATCACAAACCCATAGTTCTCTTTATTGAAGAAACAAAAATATCCAACCAAATCCAGACTAACAGTAAGTGCAACATTGACATGAAAATACTCGGTGATAAACTAAATGAAAAGCCTTGGTTGAAATTTAACTTTTATGATATGACGGATGTAAACCTAGCAACAAATATACTTTTAAATTGTATTAAAGATTCTATAGTTGCAAGCTCTATAAATAAAACAATACCTAAAAATAAAAGAATTCTGAAACCCTGGATCACACCTGCAATATTGAGATCTATTAGAAAAAGAGACGCAATGCATAAAAAACTTAAAAAACAACCGAAGAATGAAATTATGCATTTGAATTATTTACGCTATAGGAATACGTGCAACAGAATCATTAAGACACAAAAAAATCAATATTATAGAAATCAGTTACTTTCTAATAATCGGAATATCAAAAACACTTGGAATACGATAAAAGAAATTTGCAATATGAACAAAAAAACGGCAACTTCTAATAATTTATTATGTCACAATACAAATGCGGTTGAGTCTCTTGATATTGTTAACAAGTTCTTCACTGGGGTAGGGCAGGATTTAGCAAACAAAATTTTAAATTCTATTGATAAAACAGAGGACGAACTTTCCAGAAACGCGACAAGTAAGGACGGGCCGCTCCACTCCATGGCTTTAATACCAACAGACGCATATGAAGTTAATAAGATCATTCACTCAATGAAAAAGAGTAGTTCGCCGGGGTGGGTGGGTTTGACTTCTCATATACTACAAAAGTTCTCTCAAATTCTAGTTGACCCAATAACCTTTTTATGCAATCTTAGTATGAGCTCTGGAATTTTTCCTTCGTCTTTAAAAAAATCAGTAATAGTACCAATTTTCAAGTCGGGTACTGCTACAGAACCTTCCAATTACCGACCGATCTCCTTACTACCCAGTATTTCTAAAATTTTAGAAAAAGTTGTTACCAAAAGACTGATCGACTTCCTAAATATAAATAATATAATTTCACGACACCAGTTTGGTTTCCGTTCTGGAGTCTCAACTGAGGATGCGACGCTAAGACTTACCGAACTTATAACTACATATCTGGATCGTGATGAGAAGTGCCTGGGAATATTTTTAGATCTCCAAAAGGCGTTTGATACCGTGTCGTCTAGAATCCTCATTGCTAAATTGCAAAATATTGGAATCAGAGGAGTGGTCTTGAATTGGTTCCAGGACTATCTTACTGACAGATCACAGCGTGTTAAAGTAGATGGCCAGTTTAGCAACGAGGCAACTAGCTCTCGGTACGGTATCCCTCAAGGAAGTACGATCGCGCCAATCTTATTTTTGATCTACATTAACCCACTGTGCATGATGCAGATACCCAACGCTGACATTACTATGTTCGCCGACGACACTGTCATCCTATTCCACCACAGAAACTGGCGTGACGTCAAAATAGCTACAGAGGCAGGATTGGCGGCGACATCTAGATGGCTTGAGGACAACCTTCTATCGCTCAACATAAGAAAATCAAATCTTATCTGTTTCGCAAAAACAAAAACTGGATTGCCTACTAGTGATTTTAATATTAAATTACATACCTATCCGTGTAACAGACATCATCACTATACCAGTAGTTGTGCTTGTATAAACTTAACGCGTGTAGAGCACTGTAAATATCTAGGCATTCAAATAGACCATAACCTAAGATGGATACCGCAAGCGAATTACCTAGCGACTAAAATGCGGCGCCTGGTGTATATTTTTAAGTCACTTAATGCTGTTGCCAACAAGAACATCTTGATTCTGGCCTACAAAGCGTTGTGCGAAAGTTTGCTTCGCTACTGCATATGCACTTGGGGTGGTATGGCAAAAACGCATATAATACAAGTGGAACGAGCACAACGTTGCCTTATTAAAGTTGCCTTGAAACTTCCATTTAGATGTCCTACCACTGCAGTTCTCAAAGAAGCACAGGTGCTTAGTGTCCGCAAATTATATTTCTTAAATATTCTCCAGAGATACCATATTAATACTGTACCTACGCTTCAAGTAGCGAATAAACGGATAGATCGATGCCCTGTACCTGCTATTAAAAGTAAATTTGCTAACAAATCATACAGAGTACTAGCTCCTCGTATATACAACAAATTGAACAATAAAATTAATGTAAAAAAGCTAAATAGGAACACCTTTAAGAAAACAGTTTTATCATGGCTAGACGAATATGATTACGATAGCTTAGAAAATCTCCTTATCTCACAAGTTAAATAAATTATTCTGAATGTAACTCACCGCAATTATACCTACTACACAACACGTTCACTCGTTACTCAAATAAATAAAACACACACACACATTCACACACATCCACCCACACTCACACACATACATACACATACACACACGCAAACACACACACAAACACACACAGCACACATTCACAGAGTTGGCTATTCTCCCTTTTATTTTTATTTTTATTTTAAATTTTGCCTTTGTATAAATTTTCTTTTCATTTTTACCTTTAACAAGACCAAGATGTATCAAGGGAAGGGACTGGCTCTCTTAACACAGGCTATGCCTAGCAAGAGAACCAGAGCCTCATATTCAATTTTGTATAATCTAAAGGTGAAATAAAGATTTATTTTATTTATTTTTTTTTTTTTTTTTATTTATTGTAAATCGGTATCAATAAACAATAAAAAATCGATTATTCAAAAACATACCTTTGTTCACTTTTCACGCGTAGTCACTACACATTCGTCTGTGAGTCGACTATTTTGCTATAGCTCCGGAACTAGGAAGCGTGCGTCCGCGTCGTCTCCACACGAGTCACTAAATTGCCAATCAGGAAGGTACTGAGAGGGGCGGGGCGATAAAGTGTCGGGAACATACCTAAACATCGAACGCGGTAGGTGCCGGTCGACTGTGAGACGAATGATTAGTGATCTAGGGTTAAAGTTACGCAACTTTTGATGGGATTTTTTAATATATTCAAGAGCAAATGAAGCCACGAGTGAAAAGCTTGTATCGTAATAAGAGACAACACATAATTATTAGTGTCCGACCGAACTTTCGGTTTCGGTTTCGGTTTCGGCCGAGTTTCGGCCAAAAATCAAGTTTCGGCCGCAGTTTCGGTTTCGGCCAAAATCGGCCGAAACTTTTGCCGAAACCGAAACTTATTTCGCAAGTTCAGTGAACTTAGTTCACACACGTTGTGACACACGTTCACGCTCGCCTAACTTCGTTTTCCTCGGCAACGCTTTGACGGACGCTGTCAAAGCGTTGGTTGACCCACGCTGGTGGAAACAATTTTTGATTATCTATGTTGAGATTGGAACTGGGTGTAATAGTCGTCGTCGTCGTGTCAGCCGTGGGACGTCCACGTGGTGTAATAGTAATTAATAATTATTATTTTTATATAAGAGGTACCTTAAAGAGACTGATTATTCTTCTAAGTACAAATACCAATCCAAAGTATTAAAGACTCTTTAATAAAGAGAAAGATCTCAAAATACCAAAACTTAGTATTAAAAGTAACAGTAACAATTACTGATTTGATTTAGATGACTGATTTAACTGAGAACTTAATTTGAAAAAATAATAAAAATTAAAATTGCTATTATTAATATTTTAAAAATACTATTTTTTTATTTTATATTAAATAAATGATTACAACAAATTTAATATACTGTGTTTTCATTTCATGCCCTAATTAAGGCAAAATAATAGGTAAAATGCACCAAAGTTCAGTATTTTTAGAAATTTCATACTTGACCACGTGAGTTTCGGTTTCGGTTTCGGTTTCGGCCGAAACTGAAGCCACGGCCGAACATTCGGTTTCGGTTTCGGTTTCGGCCTGGAAACCAGTTTCGGTCGGACACTAATAATTATATTACAATGTACAAAACCATACATTCACTAATTGCACTAAAATACTACGTCTAGACTAAAAATATTTTCAATGTGAAAGCTATCAATATAATATTTTGTTTTCAAAATGAAGACTATCAGATTGGAATTACTTGAACATCAATTGAATTTCCAAGTCACGATAATATTTAATTATTAAAGAAATAAATAAATAAAAAATAAAACAAAAATATTATTAAGTATTTGAGTTTTTTTTTTAAATACTGTCCTATCATTAACGTCACTACTTCAGACTGGTGTTATTTATAAGTCATGTAAATTTTGAAAGGGCCTGGCTGTTTCGGGGTGTCAAGAACTGGGTAAGTCAAACAGTACACGTAGCTTGACTTCACTTGTTAACGGCAAACATAAAACATTCCGCTTGCGAACTTCACTAAACTGACTCCAAGTGCTCGGTCTCGGAGCCAATTTTCCAAGTTTCAGGGAGCCCCGGGACTTAGAAAATCACGGTTGGGTCACCTGCATTGCCCTGTCTACTTAGACTTACATACGAATATACTTGAATGTAATTTGTTTGAATATAAACAAACAATTTTTCATGCACACCTTTAACTTAAAGGCGGATTCACACAAGTGCGATTTCAATCACTATTATAATATAACACTAGCTTTTCGCCCGCGGCTTCGCCCGCTTGGTCTAAAAACTAATAAAGTATACTAAAACCTTCCTCTTGAAACAATCTATCTATTAAAAAAACGCATCAAAATCCGTTGCGAAATTTTAAAGATTTAAGCATACATAGGGACAGAGAAAACGTTTTTGTTTTATAGGTAATAATTAAGTAGTGAAAGAATTTCCTGTTTGAATACATATTCGGAAATGAACATACATAATAATATGTTCAATTCCGCTTAATTTATCATCAGTGGTGTTTCAAATGATAACTTATAATTAAAATATAAAACGTAGCAGAGATACGAGGCCGAGGCGCGGCTGGCGAGGCGAGGGCTCATTACGCGAAGCTCTAATTAGAGACAGCGGCAAATATGAAAAGGATCTCAATTCAATTATAAACTGCGCCTTTCAAATGCCGCGCTTAAATCCACTTTATGGCGTTTTATTTCAAAGGTGTTCAGAATTCATTACTGTTCTTCATTTATGAAAAAATATTCGGAGTATGTGGAGTGGAGATGAACTGTCAGCTTTGTCAGCAGAGTGAGCGGGTCCAAGGGTGTCAGCTCATGTATTGCAGTAGTTGTGCATCGTTCCTGTTTTTTAGCTTCAATACTTGCAATACTTGCAGTAGAGCTGACTTGTTATAGGTCATATGACTTAGGTATATCTTACAAAAATAAATAATATGTTAGTCTCGTTTGTAACTACTGTCGTATTATATATCTACATATATGCGTTAATTGATTCGAGTTGTAAACTTATTATTATCAGGCAGCTGACCCCGTAAGATACGGGATAAGGCTAGGAAGAAAGGAGAATATTTTCTCTGTCATTTTTGATTAAAAAAAAATATTTTCGTTTTTGACAGTCAGGTATGCCAACATAACGGCAGGGGAACTCTTTCGTGAAACGCACTCTATCATAACGATTGACAATGTCAAAGAATAATTTGTTTTGACAATATTCGAATGTGTTGCAAAGAAATGATTTTCCAAATCCATGAAATCTATATTTTATTTATTTTTCATATATCTACGGAATTGAAATAATGATGTTATTAATTTAGATAAAAATGCATTACTACAAGGCTATTATTCTATAAAAATTTTGACGTATTACGGAAAGTTTTGTGAAGAATAAAAATTATAAACAAATTTTACCCATTGTATACTTCCACCAAATTAGGGAGAGGTATTAAGCGACATCATTTTCATTGCTGAAGACGGGACTATAAATTAGTTCGCTATGGCCCCTGGTTTTGCCTTTTAATCCATTATTCCACAACGCCGTAGAAAAATCATGGAGACAAGGGGAAAAAATCTCTACCTGTACTTTCGAATTCTCATCTGCACTCAGGTGGACAAATTACAAGTGATAGCATAGTGTTGAATCTTATTATTTTATGCTCTTATATCGTTTTAGATAGGTCCTGGTGGTTCAAATGACCCATAAAATTTTCAACATGGGCCTGTAGTCTAAATGTTCCGAAGAATTAATGTAATACAATATTGTATGTTAAAATTTATTAGTAACTAGCTGTTGCCCGCAGCTTCGCCTGCGTGGAAAAGATAAATTTACATAATACAAATTTTCATCCCCTATTTTACCCCTTTAGGAGATGAATTTTCTAAAATCCTTTCTTAGGGGACGCCAAGAAAGGATTACTACGTTATGACATCTACCTGTAGTAGGGGAGCCCAGGATGCTAAATGTGGATTTACTCGAGCGTCACGGGAACCTATAAGAATTGGTAGATTAGACCATAGCGAGAAAAAAAGGTCCTATAATGTTTTCACTTTTAGCGGTGGGGAAGGGTTTTTTGATTTTTTTTAATTTAAAAAAGAAAAAAATTGGCTTGGAAATACTCAAGCGCGTTAGATATTGATATTTTGCATGCTCCAGGACGTCACTGAAAAAAAGTATACGTTAATCTGACGATTTAAGTGGCGATTTAATCGCTATGAAGAAAGGGTAAAAAATTAAAGTAATATTATTCGAGCGCGTCAGATTAATATATGGGGGGGTTAATTACAATATAAGAAGTCCCCATTTCGCTAATCTGACGATTCGAGCTCAACCTTAGGGAATTATGGATTATTCAAATTTTCCAACGGGGCCCCTGAGCGCACCCACCAACCATAACTGCTCATATTGACTAGAGGTACTAATGAATAGCTAAGGTACCGTCCCTTATAGTAATCTGACGCGCTCGAGTAAATCCCAAAATCCCCTCTTGGGCTCCCCTACTACTGCATACCAAATTTCAGCCCGATACGTCCAGTGGTTTGGGCTGTGCGTTGTTAGATCACTATATCAGTCACCTTTGAGTTTTATATAATATATAGATTCAACAATCGGTACCTAATAAGTTACTAAAAAATGTATCATACATACCTACTTATATAGGAGCATCGGATTGTGGAAGTAAAGTTAATTGAAGTTGAAATAATCGCATTTTGGCAGCCAATACCCTACAATTCGATAACATAACAGCTTTAATCTAATTCTCTTACAATTGTTGTTTTTACTTACTAATTTTTTATATTATTTTATTGTCGACGAGAACCTCAGCACAACTAAGACGTATAATATTATTGTACACTTATTGTACATAATAAATAGGTTACAAATTACGACAGCCACAGACCTACATTTTTAAATACATAATATGTAATATGTAAGTTTAAATTTAGTAGTCTATTTAGTTGCAGTCTATTACATAATAAATGATAGTAAATTGATTTTAATGTCTATTATTGAAAGTTTTCTTCTAATAAAATGGCTCTACAATTTTTCCTGAACTCTGCACTTCCCTCCTGATAAACTCTAAACTTTCTGCAACGAGGTCACCGTTGAATTTATTGTGTCCAGCATGTTATAGCTATACCTTCATAAACGTCTATTTAAAAAAATTATAAAAGTGCTAAAGATTTGCTTCTTAATATGATTACAAAAATTGTTTCAGTAACATCTGGGTTAATATGCGAGCATCGGGTAGCGAGCAAATATCTAACTAGTATTCCACTCGTGTATCGTATTCTAGAAGTATCGTAATGGGAGAAGGGCCATACGGTTTGTGTGGGTAGATACGGTTGATAATATCGATGTGAAAAATTATAGATTACTAGCGATCCGCCCCGGCTTCGCCCGTGGTACATATGAAAAATAGATGTTGGCCCATTCTCAGACTTACCCGATATGCACAGAAAATTTCATGAGAATCGGTCCACCCGTTTCGGAGGAGTATGCAGACTAACATTGTGACACGAGAATTTTATATATAAGATTATAATCCATACTAATAATACAAATGCGAAAGTAACTCTGTCTGTCTGTCTGTTACTCAATCACGCCTTAACTACTGAACCAATTTGCATGATATTTGGTATAGAGATATTTTGATATCTGAGAAAGGACATAGGCTACTTTTTATCCCGGGAAATAGGATAGGTTTTATCCCGGAAATCCCACGGGAACGGGAACTATGCGGGTTTTTCTTTGACTGTGCGGGCGAAGCTGCGGGTGGAAAGCTAGTTTTATAATAAAAAAAAGATATTTCACACTTCCGATGCTACATAATTTAACGCAATATTTTTTTCTCTTATTTAATGTTATTGCAATTAAAATAAAACAAACAAATAATGTTTTATTTTTAAGATGGTTTAAAAATTTTATTGAAGCCTCTTATATTATATTTAATAAACATTAAAATAGTGTACTGCTGTCTGCATTTATTCAGCCTAAATTATTGCATTCATATTCGATTAATTTCTTTCTGAACTTCTAGGATAATATAATTATACCGATGAATACAAATAAAATAAAAACGATCCAATTACTTACGAAAAAAATTTATTAGAAAAATTTAATTTAACAGTTTATAATAGCGTAGTTGAAAATTTGGCTCAAAACCATCATCACTCACCAACATAATTCTAGTAACTTGTTCATCTGTAAAATATAAAATTTATAGATAAATATTTATATTTAATACATAAATAATTACCCGTGAACCGCTAAATCAATTGCATATATTCATCCTTTGCTTATTAACTGTAATAAAATATACAAGCTAAAAATACAAGTGATACAAATTATCCGTTCCGTCCTTAGTTTTAGTTCCGTCCGTTTCTATGATGTCTTAAAGATTTCTCGAAAGGCTTCGAATTGAGCAGAATAATTCTGATAATTATTATCTTGTAGAGCTTTTAGAGTCTTTTGATTAGAATTTTATTGCACTTCACAAATAACAAAATATGTATTACTAAACTAAAACTAATAGCTTTAACTATATAAAAACATAACGCAGATTGATATTTTCTTAGGATATTTTTTATCCAATAGATTTATAGGATTTTAGAACATAATTAAAAATTATCCTCTTGATATGTATTTATTTTGATAGAAATATTATTTTGATTGATTGATGTCAAATGTCAAAAAAGTAAATAAAG